>JAULUE010000413.1:0-11507 GCA_036324585.1 Champsocephalus esox
TATTTAGACTGGTAGATCTCGGCAGACTGGCAACTTTAAAAGTAGCTCTCGGTTCAAAAAAGGTTGGGCACCCCTGATATAGGATATATATATATATATATATATATATATATATATATATATATATATTTGTATACATATCTGTAAATTGTATAATTTTATTTGATTTAAGTCTTTTTGATCTCTCTGTCTATAAACACAAACTGAGTAAGATTGACAATAAAGTTGACTTTGAAAAATATATATATTCTTTATGAAAATAGTTGACTGTTGGAGAAATTAATTGATTTGATTTTCTGAAGTTAATTTAATTTATTAAAAAGGTACAATAAATTTGTTTAGGGTTGACTAAAATAATGATAAACATTTCATTTGGATAATTTACTGACAGAATAAGAAACTCAATAATGCTCTACTCACCTGTTCCTTTTTATAAAGTGAAACAGTTTAAACGATAGATTTTAGTAAACTTAAAAACAACCTTCTCCAAAAGCTATCAAGGAATATACCGAATACTTATTTTAGAACATTATTACATATTATTTGTATATAGTTTGAATGATCCATAATTGACAGAAGCTTGTGTTTACACTGACCTGTTACTCATATATTAATGTCTTTGTAACTTCAGTAAACCACTACCTCACTAATTTCTTTCATTCATCACGGTTCAGTAAACTAAGTGACACATGAACCAGTTTAATCATTATAATAACGTAGGATTGCAACTCTTTGAAACTGTAGGTGGCTCTTAAAAGAGCCGTTGTATTTGGGTGTGCTGGCACTTACGAAGGAGGAACCCAGAGCCATTTAATAGAAGAGTTACGACATCTCCGTTCACTCCAATGGACCACTTTTTTACAGCAATGGCGGATCGTGGAGCCTCTCAATCGTTCCCCGGAAGTTAGCGCCAAGGCTAGCAGAGCTGTGGAGTTGCAGCATAATACACCGTTCGTGACGGACTTTTAAAGGTAAGAAGAAGTTTAAAGATTTATATTGCGGATATTATCAGTACATCTGATTCAAATGCACATGTGTATTAAAGGATGTCAGTGAATTATCCCTAAATTAGTAGATTTAGGGCACGTTTACAGATAACAGATTAAGCTAGCATACCGAAGCAAGTTAGCAACACACGTTTAACAGCCTTTCAATCGTACATTCCGTTCTCTTAATGTCATTTCGTCCAACGTGTTGAATTAGAGAAGCGGGGCTTCTAAACGGGATTGTATGCGTGGGTGGAGGGAGTTAAATATTAGATAAATATAACTTTGGTGCGTGTAAGAGTGAGTGTTTTTAGCAGAGCCATATTGTGTCCTTCTGTTGATTATTACCCGTCTGTATAATGTTGCAGCTCAGCTGATTCTGGATTGATGGCAAAGGGAGGACTTAAGTGAGAGTGAAAACACAAGGTATGTTTAATACTACTGTTTTATATAAGTAAACACCTTATCTCCCCAAGGCAATAGGTGTGCTATATAGGTGTGTATAACCCTTTCTCCTGTCTGTTACTCCCTCTTTCAGCACAATAACCAGAGGGGGATTCAATGGAGCCTGAATACCTGCACTGAGACCCTCACCCTGCACCCTGAGTCTCAACTCTGTGTTTTTCAAGCCTTTCCCTGTTTTTTTGTATTAAACAAAACATTAAGCTTTCCCAATGGTGTGGTTTTCGTTTTGTGAAAAAGTGCAAATGCAGTGTTTGTATATAATTACATCACATATTTTGTTGCTGTTGGTCGTGAAATTGCTCCTGCTGACTTGAGCCAGCCATTTTTTCCTCCGCTCTGTGTCAGTGGGGAAGCCGTACATTCGTACTCCTTTCTCTGAGCGATTTGAGCATCCCCAGGCAGCACAGCAAACCATGGTGGCGACTAGGAGGCAGCACAGCAAACCAGGACAACACGGAGGAAAAGGCACCGACAAACTGCATGATATGCTATTCAATGTTTATTGAATTCCATGTATTTGCAATGGATGTTCCTAAAGCAACACATTTAACATCATCATCATCATGCTGCTGCTGCTGCTGCCTAGTCCTTTGATAGTCATCTGTCGGTCTCCTGTCCTTTCTGAAAGCCATAAAGATGACAGTCATTTAGATAACTTGTGTCCTCAATTACCATGGGATTACTGAAACTACCATGAATTTAAGAAAATGGTAGAAATGAATCCAATCTTAATTTTAAAGCATTACTTTAGATCCCCTCCCTCTAAATGTATCAATAAACATTAGAAAGTGATGCTCCTGACTACCATACAAGTTTAAGAAGATAATATTGGTTTGAAAGAATTCAAAGCTATAAATAAACAGCAACAGGCTCTTTAACCAAGGCACTGTTAGTAACATGTAAACTAGCTGTTCACACTAATTCTAATATTATCACTTAATATTAGCAAATTCTATTTTATTTTTTAAAACATATTGATGTAAATACATACACATATCGATTTGTTGTATACATATTGCAAATCAAAACCTTTATTCACTAATAATTACCAAAAATCGTAGTTCTATTTCCTGTTATCAATGCATTCACATTGCCCGCCATGAACTTCCGGGGAACGATCCCTCGTCTACATGAACCACGTGACGATAACCGTTTTTGGACTTCCGGTGTCGTAACTCTTCTATTAAATAGCTCTGGAGGAACCTATTGCGGTGAGCACGTTGTAACTTCCGGTTGTTGTTGTCATCTCCGGGTAACCCGTGTGTCTGTTCTGTTGCTGATAGCTTATTAACTTAAACTTAATCGATCGTTTTAAAACTCTTGATCACGGCAACTGCCTGACGTTGTAATCACACGTTACTACAGCTTAAGCACTCACAACTCTCCTTCTCTTAGCGACTGTAACTCCACAGTTGCCTACACTCTTTTCGGGTTTGCTAACGGTAGCTACTTTAGCTTGATAGCTAGCCATGGCTCTTTCTCCACCCTCTGGTGCTATTTCCTGCTCTTCCTGTCTCATGTTTGGTTACTTCCCGGCCTCCCTTACTGGTAAGGATACATGTGTTAAATGTAGTATAGTTGTTAGGTTGGAGGCGGGAATCATAGCCATAGAAGCCCGGCTCCGCATCTTAGAAAGTAACTCAGCTAAAGTAAAGCCCATGTTAGCCAGTGCGGACCGGCCAAAGGTAGCTCCTCTTAGCCGTCCCCCGGCAACTCCCGAGCAGCAGGGAGACTGGGTGACTGTTCAGAAGGGGCATAAAGCGAAACCCGCAGGTCCCCACCAACCCGTTCACGTATCTAACAGATATTCCCCACTCAGCGAGACACCCGCTGAGAAGCCAACTCTGGTTATTGGTAGCTCTATTATGAGACACGTGAATTTAGAGACCGAAGCCTCCACAGTCACATGCATTCCGGGGGCCAGAGCGGGCGACGTTGAGGCGCATCTTAAACTGCTGGCTAAAAATAAACACAAATACGGTAGGATTGTTATTCACGTCGGTGGTAATGATGTTCGTTTACGCCAATCAGAATGCACCAAACTTAATGTGGAGTCGGTGTGTAGTTATGCTAAAACAATGTCGGACACCGTAATCTTCTCTGGTCCCCTCCCCAATCTGATCAATGATGACATGTATAGCCGCATGTCATCATTTCAGCGCTGGTTGTCTTGGTGGTGCCCAGCAAACAATGTGGGCTTCGTAAATAATTGGACAGCCTTCTGGGGAATACCTGGTCTGATTAAGAGAGACGGCATTCACCCTACTTTGAAAGGTGCAGATCTCATTTCGGCAAACATTGCAGGGCTTTGTGGACGTAATCCATGACAAACTGGAGTTGAGACCAGGAGGCAGAGTCGCAGTCTTACACGCTTCTCTGCGCTCTCTCCTAGGCAGTCACCCATAGGAATCCCGAACCCAATAAAATACCCAATATTAGCGGTGTGTGTGTCTGCCCAAGGACAATTTAAGGTACAACCTAATAGAGGTGTCATACATAATAACCTAATAAAAGTAAATGTAACAACTACTACAGTGCAACAAAACAGGAAGATTAAATGTGGTCTCTTAAACATAAGATCTCTAGCATCTAAAGCAATATTGGTAAATGATTTAATATCAGATTATAATATTGATATATGCTGTCTCACTGAAACTTGGTTGAGACATGAAGAATATGTCAGCATAAATGAGGCCACTCCACCCAGCCATGTCAACACTCATATTGCTCGAGGCACGGGCCGAGGAGGTGGAGTTGCAGCAATCTTTGACTCAAGTTTACTGATCAATACTAAACCAAAATGTAATTATACCTCTTTTGAAAGCCTCGTTTTTAGTCTTACGCATCCAACCTGGAAAACTTTGCAGCCAATTTTATTTGTTACAGTGTATCGTGCACCAGGTCCTTATTCAGAATTCTTATCAGAATTCTCTGAGTTTTTATCAACTTTGGTTCTTAAAACAGACAAAGTAATTATCGTAGGTGACTTTAATATTCATGTTGACGATGATAAAAATAGCCTTACTGTTGCATTTAACTCTATATTAGATTCTGTTGGTTTCTGTCAGAGTGTAAATAAACCAACCCACTGCTATAATCACACTCTCGACCTTGTTCTGACTTATGGTATTGAAATTGAGCAACTATTAGTCGAACCGCATAATCCTGCTTTATCCGACCATTTCTTAGTAACTTTTGAAGTACTGTTACTAGACTACAAAGCATTAGTCAAAAGCTCTTGCAGCAGAAACCTATCCGTTAGTGCTATAGCCACATTTAAGGAAGAGATTCCACCAATACTTAACTCGATAACATGTCTGCATGTAAGGGAGGAAACTTATACAAAATGTACACCACCCCAAATTGATCATGTTGTTGATAGTGCTATAGATGCGCTGCGAATAAAATTAGACTCTGTTGCTCCTTTGAAAAAGAAGAAAATAAAGCAACATAGATTAGCTCCATGGCATAATGCCGAAACCCGCAAAATAAAGCAAAAGTCTAGACAACTTGAAAGGATATGGCGTTCCACCAAACTTGAAGAATCTCGTTTAATTTGGCATATTACTCTCAATGAATATAAGAAAGCACTGCGTAAAGCGAGAGCAGCATACTACTCTTCATTAATAGATGAGAATAAGAATAATGCAAGATTTCTTTTCAGCACTGTAGCCAGGCTGACAGAGAGCCACAGCTCCATTGAGCCTTCTATTCCCACAGCACTCAGTAGTAATGATTTTATGTGCTTTTTTAACGATAAAATTGTTACTCTTAGAAACAAAATTAATGACCTCTTGCCTTCGACCAGTATAATGTTATCAACAGCTCCTGGAATCGTAAGTTCTAATATTACACGAGATAGTAAACTAGAATGCTTTTCAGCCATTAACCTTGAACAATTACATTCAATGATTCTCTCTTCTAAACCATCAACGTGCATGTTAGACCCAATTCCAACTAAGCTGTTGAAGGAAGTTTTTCCATTAATTAGCACTTCTTTATTAAATATTATGAATATGTCTTTATTATCAGGCTATGTTCCACAATCATTCAAAGTAGCAGTGATAAAACCGCTTCTTAAAAAGCACAACCTCGATCCAGAGGTTTTAGCCAACTATAGACCTATTTCTAATCTTCCGTTCCTCTCAAAGATTCTTGAGAAAGCGGTCGCAAAACAGTTGTGTGATTACTTAAAAAACAATGATTTATTTGAAGATTTTCAGTCTGGCTTTAGAACACATCATAGCACAGAGACAGCTCTGGTTAAAGTCACAAATGATATTCTAATAGCCTCAGACAAGGGACTTGTCTCTATTCTTGTTTTGCTCGATCTCAGTGCTGCATTTGATACTATCGACCATGATATCCTATTGCAAAGACTAGAGCACTTAGTTGGCATACAGGGAACTGCTTTAGGCTGGTTTAGGTCCTATCTATCTGAACGCTCTCAGTTTGTACGTGTCAACGATGAATCTTCCACGCAAACCAAAGTTAGCCATGGAGTGCCACAGGGCTCAGTGCTCGGACCTATTTTGTTCACATTATATATGCTTCCGTTAGGCAATATTATAAGGAATCATTCTGTAAACTTTCATTGTTATGCGGATGATACTCAACTATATTTATCAATTAAGCCTGATGAAATTAATCATCTAAATAAAATTCAAGACTGCCTTAAGGACTTAAAAACGTGGATGACCTTAAACTTTTTGATGTTAAACACGACCAAAACTGAAGTTATTGTACTTGGCCCGAAGAATCTACGAAACAAATTATCTAAAGATATACTAACTATGGATGGCATTAATTTGGCCTCCAGTGAGACTGTAAGGAATCTTGGTGTTATATTTGATCAGGATTTATCCTTTAACGCCCACATAAAATCAATTTCAAGGACCGCCTACTTCCATCTACGTAACATTGCAAAAATCAGGCATATCTTGCCTCAAAACGATGCAGAGAAACTAGTCCATGCATTTGTTACTTCTAGGCTGGATTATTGTAACTCTTTACTATCAGGGAGTACCAAAAAGTCAATCAAGTCGCTTCAGCTGATTCAAAATGCTGCGGCTCGTGTACTAACCAGAGTTAGGAGAAGGGACCACATTACTCCTGTTCTGGCTGCCTTACACTGGCTCCCTATAGAACACAGGATAGAATTTAAAATTCTTCTTCTCGCCTACAAAGCCCTTAATGGGCAGGCGCCATCTTACCTTAAAGAACTCATTATACCCTACTGTCCTACTAGGGCATTGCGTTCCAAGAATGCAGGGTTGTTGGTTGTTCCTAGAGTCTCTAAAAGTACAATGGGAGCCAGAGCCTTTTCTTATCAAGCTCCACATTTGTGGAATCAGCTTCCAGTTTGTGTTCGGGCGGCAGACACCCTATCCGTTTTTAAGAGTGCGCTTAAGACCTTCCTTTTTGATAAAGCTTATAGTTAGGGCTGATTAGATTCAGCCCCTAGTTTTGCTGATATAGGCTTAGTTTGTCGGGGGACATCTTACTTCTTCCTTCTCTCTGTCTATACCTGTGTACTCTCATGTTCCGATTAACCCAGCTTCCCCAAATGTCTTTCTTTTTGGGGTCTATATATGCTGGGATCCGGAGTCATGGATGATCCTGCGGTCTTGTGTCCTGGATCGCGAGCGCTGGATCTTGAGTCGTGGCTGTGGTCCTGGATCATCGGTCCTGGATGGATATCCTCGTGGATTCATCTTCCTATTATACACACATGCATTTCCAAACATTTGGACTACCTATGTTGCAAATGTATTATCTTTTCAATTTACACACGGCATCTATTGCACGTCTGTCCGTCCTGGGAGAGGGATCCCTCCTCTGTTGCTCTCCCTGAGGTTTCTCCCATTTTTCCCTTTAAACTGGGTTTTCTTTGGAAGTTTTTCCTTGTACGATGTGAGGGTCTAAGGACAGAGGGTGTCGTATTGTCATACTGATATTCTGTACACACTGTGAAGACCACTGAGACAAATGTAACATTTGTGATACTGGGCTATATAAATAAACATTGATTGATTGATTGATTGATTGCTGGTCTCAGGTCAGTCTAAGCCAGGGGTGCCCAACCAGTCGATCGCGATCGACCGGTCTATCGCGGGGAGATTCCCAGTCGATCGCGAGATGTGTCTAAAAATAGAACAACAATATTCTGTTTTATCGTTAATGTCCTGTAACATAATCTTCCCGTGTCAGAATAATGCACTTGAACGCACCAAAGCTTTGTGATTGGCCGGCGTGACCCCATGTGTGGGGGCGTGGCTGGTGGACAGTGGGCACTATTTCGCTGACATTGTCCGTGTCAACAGGAGTGACAGTCCGCACACACACACGAGACCGCAATTATGGCAGAAGCAAAAGAGCCCAAAATATATAATTTTCACTCCGAGTGGGAGGATGATTATTTTTGTATCTATTCTAATTCAAAGTCCATCTGTCTCATCTGCAATGCGAGCGTGGCTTTATCGAAGAAGGGTCTTTTAGGAGCGGCATTTCAAAACAGTGCACAAATGCTACGAGACGGAATTCCCTCCTGATTCTGCCCTACGCTCCAAAAGGGGAGGGGCCTGAGAGGACAGCTAAATGCACAGCAGTCCATTTTCACCAGGCCCAACAACAAGAGCAAGGCTGCTACCATAGCATCTTATCGTGTCAGTCACGTTCTTGAGAAACACATGAAGTCTTTCAAAGACGGCGAAGTTGTGAAAGAAGCTTTCCTGGAGGCTGCCGACGCGTTTTTGGGGGACAGTAAAAATAACAGAAGCATTTCAACAGGTTTTTGATATAATAAAAACTCAAGTTAGATACCGTTATTAATCAGCTGTAAGTTTGAGTTTGTTTGAATGTATTCATTATTGTACAAAATGGTATAAGAATGCAAACTTAAATTGATTATAGTCTATCATCAATTCAGGTTAAGAAGCTAGTGTTGCTTGCATCCTATTTTAAAGGCATTTATTTTTATACTCGACTAAAATGCAACAAAAAAAGGGTTTGATTCTATTAATTTTGTCTTTTTTATTGCACGTTGGCAGCAGATTCCTGTGTAGCTTCAGATCTGAGTTGTCTTATTAGTAAGCCTCATTTATACTTTTTTAGCAACACTATTTTTATATAATGGCAAAGAAAGGATTCAGAGTATTTTCTTTTTTCCTGTGTCATATGTGGCAGCACTGTTCAATGTGTCTTGAAAACATTACCCACTGTAGTGACGTGTGAATAAACTCCAATTCTGTATCAACAACTCTGTTGTGTAACTTCAGTTAAATACTTGTATGTGTGCAGATTAGAAAGAGGTAAGATAAAGGATCCGCAGTATTTTATGGAGTATTCATCGTACAAAGGTCAGTTTTATACAAGTAAAAGTGTGTATTTACCTGCAGTAGGCTGTCAGTAATGGCTACGTCTCTCTATTTGGACTGGTAGATCTCGGCAGACTGGCAACTTTAAAAGTAGCTCTCGGTTCAAAAAAGGTTGGGCACCCCTGGTCTAAGCCCTCTCTCCGCGGATGCGGCGGGATGTCCTTGGGGGGCAGCTACATGGATGTCGGTGCAGTCCACAATCATTGTGCAGTTGAAGGCAGAATGAATGTATTATTGACTCCGAATGAAGCACAACTTCATGTCATACAATACATTGACTTTATTTGTAATTGTGTAAAAACATATGAGCATAATGGTTAGCAAGCAGGACGTGCAGGAACAGAGCACGGTGATGGATGGAGCTGGGAAGAGAGAAGAATAAAGAAAACAGAACAACTTTATTATCGGATATTAAAAATTCAATTTCAAAACAAGTTGCCGCTCCTACAGTCTTCTAGTGTGTAAAGATGATTTCACTTGACCTATGCAAAATATCACACTCAATACATGTGTGTCTCTGGGGGGTGCATTGTGCCTTTGAAGTATATAAATAATATACCATAACCAAATACTATTACGTACAGTGGAAATCAGATTGCCAGTCCAGTGTGCATGTTCCTCAGGGGTCTCAGCAGTTACAGGTGAGGTAAAGAAAATAAAAGAGAGAAAGGTCAGTCACATGAATAAATTAAAAATAAAATTGAATAATTATCTCTTCTAATAATTTTCTCTCAGTAATCACTCAACTACCGTCTTTCCAACAAACAGATTGACTCACCCTTACTGTCATCACAATGAAACACGTCCAGAAGAATGTCATGCAAAGCTATCAGTACTTGAGATTATATTGGCCCCAAAAAGAACCTTGAAAAGGACATGTGTGTGTGTGTGTGTGTGTTTGGTAAGATGGTGTGTGTGTTTGTGTCAGGGTGTCTGGGAAAGTGTATGTGTGTGTGTGTTGATATCTTGGTCAGGGAGTGTTGTGTGTGTGTGTGTGTGTGTGTGTGTGTCAGGGTGTCTGGGAAAGTGTATGTAAGAAGGTTTATATATATATAGGATTACTTTAAAACAGTCCCAAATAATACATGTTCACTTCAATACAGTTCAAGATAATACCTGTTTACTTTAATACAGTTTAGTTTGCTTTAGTTTACTTCATGTAATAAAATAATAATTTAATGGTAAGGCTACCATTACTAAAGTAATGTAATGCTAACTAACGTGCTCGCTACTCGTCGCTACTAGCTAGGTAGCTAACTTGACTATATGTTCCATGCACAACATGTGTATTACCTGATATGTCTGATCCCGCGACTCCTGGTCCTTTCCTCAGATGGGAAGCGATAGAACGAGCAAGTGGTATGATCACTTATGTGATTTCAACCTGGTACAAAGCACCAGGCATCTTGTAAAAGTGAATTTATTTTTAGCAATCTCTTATTTATTGGAGGGAATAAATCAGTTATGAGATCTTCTTCTTTCGTCGTGGAACGACGGATCAGCTTTTTACTCTCGCAAGGATCCTGGAGGGGGCCTGGGAGTACGCTTATCCGGTCTACATGTGTTTTGTAGACTTGGAGAAGTCGTATGACCGGGTTCCCCGGGAGGTACTGTGGGAGGTGCTGCGGGAGTATGGGGTGAGGGGGTCTCTACTCAGGGCCATCCAATCTCTGTACTCCCAAAGCGAGAGCTGTGTCCGGGTCCTCGGCAGTAAGTCGGACCCATTTCCGGTGAGGGTTGGCCTCCGCCAGGGCTGCGCTTTGTCACCAATCCTGTTTGTAATATACATGGATCGGATTTCGAGGCGTAGTCGTGGGGGGGGGGTCTGCAGTTCGGTGGACTAAGGATTGCACCACTGCTTTTTGCAGATGATGTGGTTCTGATGGCTTCATCGGTCTGCGACCTTCAGCACTCACTGGATCGGTTCGCAACCGAGTGTGAAGCGGCTGGGATGAGGATCAGCACCTCCAAATCTGAGGCCATGGTTCTCAGCAGGAAACCGATGGATTGTCCACTCCAAGTAGGGAATGAGTCCTTACCCCAAGTGAAGGAGTTCAAGTATCTCGGGGTCTTGTTCTCGAGTGAGGGATCAATGGAGCGTGAGATGGGCCGGAGAATCGGAGCAGCGGGAGCGGTATTGCAGTCGCTTTACCGCACCGTTGTGACGAAAAGGGAGCTGAGCCGGAAGGCAAAGCTCTCTGTCTACCGGGCCATGTTCGTTCCTACCCTCACCTATGGTCATGAAGGATGGGTCATGACCGAAAGAACGAGATCGCGGATACAAGCGGCCGAGATGGGTTTCCTCCGCCGGGTGGCTGGTGTCTCCCTTAGAGATAAGGTGAGAAGTTCGGTCATCAGGGAGGGACTCGGAGTTGAGCCGCTCCTCCTTCGCGTCGAAAGAAGCCAGTTGAGGTGGTTCGGGCACCTAGTTAGGATGCCACCTGGGCGCCTCCCTAGGGAGGTGTTCCAGGCACGTCCAGCTGGGAAGAGACCAAGGGGTAGACCTAGGACCAGGTGGAGGGATTATATCTCTTCGCTGGCCTGGGAGCGCCTTGGGATCCCCCAGTCAGAGCTGGTTGATGTCGCCAGGGAAAAGAAAGTTTGGGGCTCTCTGCTGGAACTGCTACCCCCGCGACCCGACCACGGATAAGCGGGAGAAGATGGATGGATGGATGGATGA
>JAULUE010000414.1:0-11478 GCA_036324585.1 Champsocephalus esox
TATACTTTTGCTCACATACATGAAGGTCAGCCAAACTCAGGTCAAAGTTCATTAAATGTGTACATATTTTTTAACATCATATAGCCTACATAAGTGTAACACACAAAATACCCAATAATCCAGAAGACTTGAATAAAAACTGTTTTCCATGGTGACGTAAATATGGATTGAGAAAAGTAAATGATATATATATATTAGGGCTGTCAGTCGATTCAAATATTTAATTGCAATTAATCGCATGATTGTCCATAGTTAATCGCGATTCATCGCAAATTAATACACACACACACACATCCCAAATATTAATTTAGGTCTTTATTGTAGACCTTTAGTGTTGCCGTCTGTGAGGAAAATACATGGGGCTCAGAGCCTCGTATTTTTTAAATCTTTTTTTCCTTCTAATTTGTTATTCTTTTCAAAATAACACACTGTTATTTACTCACCAATAACACACAATTATCCTTGCTTTTATTTATTGGTTTAATTCCATAATCTCTGTCTTTTTTGGTGTTCGTCAGGAACTGAATTTCAAAATAAAAATAACCGGAAACAGACGTAGGCCTATAAGGGCCATTTCGAGCATCATTGCGATTGTCAAAATTGTTTGAGTTTAGGATGACCGAAGACATACCCTACCCATAATCCCCAGCTATCGTTTAGGACTACAGTCCCCGTGATTACTCTTCAAGGTCTGGGATTGGATGTTGGAGTGGCAGTGCGCCAAGGTTACGCAGCGTCAAAAAGCTGTTTGAAATGGAACGAAACCACGCCACACTATCCAAAACTGGAATCAAACGCCCCCCAGAACTACACACTACACTAATAGCCGCATTAGCCGCGTTCACACTGCGGTACTTTTCCCACAAAGGTTCATGCGAACTCTTTAGTTCGCATGAACTAAGTACTGATCGCGTTCACACCAGAAAAAGTCCCTGGGGGTGGATTTGGCAAATGAAGCCGCTGACGTCACTTCTTCTTCTTCTGCTTTGGGTTTACTGGCAGGCCGCAACCCACTTCACGGCGTATACTGCCGCCCAAAGTCTCCGGCCGGAAGTCCCCGGAGTTGGGGAAGGCTTCAGTAGAAGCTGCTGGGAGTCCCAGCAGCTTCTACTGAAGCCTTCCGAGTAAATCGCCAGAACGCCGACACCTCCTCATCTCCACCGCTCCCATGTTTTATTTTGTGTTGCAATAAGTTAGTCTCTCTTGGGTAATCGCTCGAAATGTTCCTGACGAACACCAAAAAAGACTGAGATTATGGAATTAAACCAATAAATAAAAGCAAGGATAATTGTGTGTTATTGGTGAGTAAATAACAGTGTGTTATTTTGAAAAGAATAACAAATTAGAAGGAAAAAAAGATTTTAAAAATACGAGGCTCTGAGCCCCATGTATTTTCCTCACAGACGGCAACACTAAAGGTCTACAATAAAGACCTAAATTAATATTTGGGATGTTCTTGCCTTTAGATTCTCCCAATAAGTCCAAGTACAGAGGGTGACTTTGCTGTGAAAAAACACATTTCCACCAAAAAAACGTTAGCATTCATGAAGTAATCTTCGTCATAACTAGCAAACTAAACATCATGTACATGTACTGCAAAATTAATCAGAAATAAAAACTCATTACTCGCATAAAATGACATCAAAACACATTTTAATGGCCAAATGAACCTTAAAATAGGCATTTTCCACCGAGAATAACACGAAGGTTGGCCATCGTTGTTGATCACGTGGTCTATGAAGGTCTATGGGACGCCCTGCCTGTAGAAGCCTGACGGTGAAGGGGTCCGCTGTCCGCAATGAAGGTCTATGGGACGCCCTGCCCGTAGAAGCCTGACGGGCAAGGGGTACCCTGAACGTAATACAGCGACGGGGAGGGGCCCTGACCATCCGTCAATATCTGACGGGATGGGAGTGAGAACGTGTGTGTGTGTGTGTGTGTGTGTGTGTGTGTGTGTGTGTGTGTGTGTGTGTGTGTGTGGATCGATCGTTGGAGCTATGTGCAACTCAAGGCATTTGCTCGAACGGGAGCCGCCTGGACGCTACAATCATGTTGCACACTATCAATGCTGAGTGTGCTGACTTTTCATACAATGTCCCACTGTCTGGCTTCCTGCAAAAAGTCAAGTGCTCGGCGCAGTTGTGTGGATAGAGCGCTCCTCTGTTTTCATTTAAACAGCTCCTTATATCCGTTAGCGCAGCTAGCTAGCACCAGATGCTAACAACAACAATGCAGTAAGGTCTCTCTCGCTCCCTCGGGCCACACACACACACTCTCCCGGTCCTCCCAATAACCAGTCGGTGCTTGCCGGTGAGCGTGGAAGTGTGTTCTGCCACAAGCGGGCGGCAGGAGCGGGGCTGTCAGCATCAGCGGGGCTGTCAGCATCAGCTTGTAGATGGTATTTTAAACTCGATGCGCTCTGAAACTACGGGGCGGCCGAGGAAAAAAAATACACATGCGTTAATCGCGTTAAAATAATTAGTGCCGTTAATTTTTTTTCAATTTATTAACGCGTTAACTTGACAGCCCTAATATATATATATATACCTATTTACTGCTTTACAAAGTGTATGCAGTAATCTCTTTTCAGATACGCTGGTTCCAGTGACCACAGTTGAACTTTGTAATCTGTGACCTTCACCTGTGCTACGCTTAATTGTGAGAGTCAGCATAAACAGTTCCACTACAAGCAAAGTGCAGAAGAGCCAATACTTCATAACAGAATAATGACCCAATCAAGTGATGTATCTCAATGTGCGTACTTCTGTAGTTGAATTTTCAGTTTGAGTGCATAACAGTGTCCCAAATGTGTATGTGCTATGCGTACCTGAATGCTGCACTCATAACACTGTGGAACTCTGGACACATCTCACACTAATCCCTATCGGGCTACTTCAGACGTTGCGAGGCCAGCAGCTATTGCTGTTTCTCCGGTGAACACCACATCATATAAATAAGTTAAAAGTGTTTAATGTTTTATCAAAGTTCAACATGTGTTTTTATTTTTTAAAAGGTTATGCTTTGAGCCATCTGAGCCTTTTTTAGAGACATTTGAAAGAGAGAAAAGGGAGAAACAAAAGCTGTTTTTCAATGCTGATATCATTACGGCTTAACATTGATAATGAAACGGAAAGAGGATCTATGGCCTCGGCCAAGCCATACACACTTGGATGAACACTCCTAGTTTAACCTAGCAAGGGCTCTGTTTTATAATAAATACATGGAAACTACCACAAGTAGAATTATTACATAGATGGAAACATTAATTAAATACAAAGGAGAATAGAGTGGTGCAAAGATGTCAGTTTTGTGGGCCGACCCAGAAGGTAGCACGGCAAGGGATCCCTCGACAAAAATAAATTGTATTTTTCCATTTGATTTTGGAGTATTTTTGAAAATAGGATCTGTTTATGATACTTGAAAGTTCTGCTCAGCAAGATCATTTGTTCTAATACTTTTGAAGCATAAATGCAATGAGCAGAAGTAAAAAAACGTACAATAGGTGATAGACAAACTGCCGGAAGTGGTTAAGTACTTACTCATTTCCTGGTTTCAAGACTGATTCCTGTTCAATGCTGTACGTCAACAGAGTTGGGAAATTGTGCTGAAGCAAACGGGCTGAATCTTGAATCACTTCGTATTTACTAGTGCGCTGTTTTTCCTGTCTGCCATTTTATGTTTCTGTAACTTCTGTATAGATGAATCCACTATTATATAGTACACTCAAATTCCATCAACGAACCAACATTTGAGGAGTTATTTTCCAAAATGCTATATACGCCAAATTGAAAAAAATTGAGTTTGTCGTGCCATTTTGCTGTGGACTGAACCTATTCACTGCTCTATCAACGTTTCATGCCAAATCGCTATATATCCTTGTTTAAAATGTACGGCAAGATGCAGTTCCTTTCTAAACCGCGATAAGCGCCGAACCTATTTTGAGCCTAAACGCGATATGTCCTCTCTACCAATCAGAATTCGGTGAGCGTTCTATGCAATCCAACATGGCGGCGCTCTGAGTTGAGGTTTGTTTATGTTCATTCAGTATTCGAAATAAGTCTTTAAATGTCTTTAAACTGTTGTAACACATTTGATGGCCTGGATGAGCCAGTGAGACTTGCACCTGGGGGTAGAAAATGTCGACTGGACAAAGAAAAGTTAAAGAGGAGGGGGAGAGAGGCTGTAGAGAGAGAGAGAGAGAGAGAGAGAGAGATGTGTGTGAAAGGTGATGTTAAGCAAAAGAGGTTCGTAAGCCCTGCTAAGGAGAAAACTGGAATGGTAATAGAAAGTTAGTTGTGTGTAATTCGGTTTATTTCATATTGGCTACAATCAATGTATATGACAATCTAAATAATTTACTTTCACAGTGTTTAGAGTCGGTGAGGTCCTGATAATTTATTCCGGTAAATTACTCTGACCTACTAATTGACCTGACCGAAGTTATTCAGTCTATGTAAGTTTACTGCTTGGCTCAGATCCACCAACGTCAGCAAGATCTCACCTCTATTAACTCCCCGAAGAACCAGGTTCAATTAACTGCTGTTTCTATTCAGACAACTCTTTTTAATCTGTTTAAGGGATCCCGAAGGATTTTGATATCAGTAAATGAGGTGTGGAGGCCAGGGCTGCGCTTTGTCACCAATCCTGTTTGTAATATACATGGATCGGATTTCGAGGCGTAGTCATGGGGGAGGGGGTCTGCAGTTCGGTGGACTAAGGATTGCACCACTGCTTTTTGCAGATGATGTGGTTCTAATGGCTTCATCGGAGCAGCGGGAGCGGTACTGCAGTCGCTTTAACGCACCGTTGTGACGAAAAGGGAGCTGAGTCAGAAGGCAAAGCTCTGTCTACCGGGCCATTTTCGTTCCTACCCTCACCTATAGGTCATGAAGGATGGGTCATGACCGAAAGAACGAGGTCGCGGATACAAGCGGCCGAGATGGGTTTTCTCCGCAGGGTGGCAGGGATAAGGTGAGAAGTTCGGTCATCAGGGAGGGACTCGGAGTTGAGCCGCTCCTCCTTCGCGTCGAAAGGAGCCAGTTGAGGTGGCTCGGGCACCTAGTTAGGATGCCAGCTGGGCGCCTCCCTAGGGAGGTGTTCCAGGCACGTCCAGCTGGGAAGAGACCAAGGGGTAGACCTAGGACCAGGTGGAGGGATTATATCTCTTCGCTGGCCTGGGAGCGCCTTGGGATCCCCCAGTCAGAGCTGGTTGATGTCGCCAGGGAAAATAAAGTTTGGGGCTCTCTGCTGGAACTGCTACCCCCGCGACCCGACCACGGATAAGCGGGAGAAGATGGATGGATGGATGGAAATGAGGTGTGTTCCTACCTAAGTGTGTGTGGCAGGGTGCAGTCTTACCTTTGAAGCAGGAGAGGAGAGCACAGATTTTCTTTTAGTTGTCCCAGTCCAAAAGGTGAGATCAGTTTATTTGAAGAAAAATAGGTCCAAACTAATACAGGGTTTTTACCTTTTAACACATTATAATCATACGAAACATATCATGCTGGGGTTATATTTTTTATCTAAAACCTTAATTCATATTTCTCCCATTTAACTAGAATTATTAGTCCTAAGGTCCTGTACGTAATAATCACGCATTCCAGGCAAGATCTAACTAGAATTATTAGTCCTAAGGTCCTGTACGTAATAATCACATATTCCAGGCAAGATCTAACTAGAATTATTAGTTCTAAGGTCCTGTTCGTAATAATCACATATTCCAAGCAAGATCGAACTAGAATGATTAGTTCTAAGATCCTGCACGTAATAATCACGCATTCCAGGCAAGATCTAACTAGAATTATTAGTCTTAAGGTCCTGTTCGTAATAATCACGCATTCCAGACAAGATCTAACTAGAATGATTAGTTCTAAGATCCTGCACGTAATAATTACGCATTCCAGGCAACTTTACCGAGGGCTATTTACCCAGCTATGAGGACAGAGCCCACCGGGAGAGTGTATACCAGGGGAAACCACCTCTCTCCCCGACGAAATACAAAAAAGCCCGTCTCTTTATGCTCAAAAAAACGGATAGAAACCCCAAAAACACCTCCTCTATACCCAACCAACATATTCTATTGGCTATGGCATAAGACACACCTTCCCATGTTTGTGTAAAAAAAAAGGACATGACCAGACATATTCTATGGCTATGACATAACCACCTTTTTGAGGCCTCAATGTGTTTCTCCTTAAGTCAGGAGCCCCCCTCCCTGCTGTGAGAGGAGAGGAAAGAAACTGCCTACTCTCTTATCAGAGAGTAAGGCATAAATCATGATAGGTCTTACACTCAGCTTAACAAACCACTTGTGTTTTGTTTATGCTGTAAATATAGAAAAACCTAAAATATGAAGCATTTTCATTGTGGGTTATACAAGAATATAATTGATTATATTTGATTATAACTAACTTTCGTTTTAAGTATTCAACATACTATGAAGCTCTCAACACCCTCTTTTTAAAACGCAAAGTTATCAAACAGCAACAACTAAAATTTTAAGCATACATACATATTCAAAAACCCTCAAGCAGCATTCTCAGTATGGGTTTATACAAGAATATGATTGATCATATATGATTTATAATTAACTTTAGTTTTAAGTATTCACTTAATACTATGAAGCTCTCAACAACAGGCATCAGCAAAGACCGTGTGTCCCGGGTGGCTCAATATTATGCTGAGACTGCTGAGGCTCGCCCAGAGAGAAGAGGTGGTGCACGGCACAGTGAGGAGCAGGCAAGGAGAAGGCAACTCATTGTTGAGCACGTCCAGTCCTTTACCTGCAGGGCCAGCCATTATGGGCAGAGAGGAGCACCAGGCCGCAAGTATCTCCCCAGTGACCTGAAGGTGCGCAAGATGCATGAGCTCTTTGAGGCTCAGAACCATGCTCAGACCAGCTACTCCCTCTATTATTCAGTGTTCTCCAAGGATTTCAATCTTGGCTTTGGTCACCCAGTCACAGATGCATGCATACAAGCTCAGGATTGCAGATCCAAACCGAGCTGCGACAGAGAAGAGGATGGAATCTGCATCATTCATCTTGCATCGCCGCCGAGCGCGCGTCTTTTATGACCTGTTAGGCAGGGTTGCCGAAGGTCATGTGACCCTCTGTTTTGACATGATGCAAAACATGGTCCTTCCAAAAAAACCCAATAGGACAGGCCTATTACTCGCGGCAGATGTATCTGTACCTGTTTGGTGTGGTTGTGCACCACGGAGAGAACAGTTACCAGGCAAAAGATGATGTCCATCTGTATGTGTGGCAGGAGAATGAGGGTAGCAAAGACAGCAATATATGAGTGCTTCTGCGCTGAGTGACTGTCTCAAGCTTCGACTTCAGGACAAAGTCGGCAGATCCAGGGGGCTTCGGCTGTTCAGCGACTCTTGTTTTGGGCAGAACAAGAACATCAGCATGGTGTCCATGCTGCTGGAACTTCGACAGCTTTTTTCCAACCTTAGCATAGAGCACACCTTTCCAGTAAGGGGCCACAGTTATCTCCCTGCAGACCGAGTCTTTGGCAGAATTGAGCAGAAGATCCGGAAAATGGACACAATTCTGCTACCACAGGAATACCATACCATCCTGCGGCAATTCGGCCACGTTCACGTTTATGGCAAAGACTGGGAGGCGTTTGGATTATAGGTCAGCCTCAAAAGTGTGTGTTAAGGCTCAGAGGAGCTTTAAAATCAGTGAAGCACGCATGCTTGACTTGAGTAGCAACAAGGTTGGTTTAAAGACGTCTTACAATGGGGAGTATTGTTTCCATAGTGTATTAAAGCGGGGCAAGCGGTGGGCTGACCTGAAACCTGAGTTACTTCCAAAGCAGACTTCTGTGAAGGCCGCAAAGAAGCGCGATGTGCTGGCACTATTAGGAGCAATAGGTGTGTCTGATGTGGTGAGGGCTTTTTATGATGATGCACTGTATCAGGTGACTGACAATGCTGGCCAGAGTGATGTATAGTGGACAATGGTCCTACTTTTTACGGATTCAACACTTTACTGAATGCCTTACTGAATGTATTACTTAATGACTTGCCTATTGAATATCGTTATCATTACTATCATTACTTTTTACAGGTTCGGCACTGAATGACTATTGGCCTAAATGTCTTACAAAATGATTTGAATGTATTTTTAACATTGTTGTAATAGTGTTATTTGTATGTGTTATTTATTGTTATACAATATTGAAATGTGAAATTGCAAATATTTATTTTATTTTACTATTTAGTTTATCTTACTATTTATTTTATTTGGGTTTTATTTATTTCATGTATTTGAACTTCTTTGATTTATATTCATTATAGTATGAGTCCCTGATATCATATGTTGCATTTTCTCGTTTAAAAAAAAAGACATAAACCATCAATTAAAAAAAATTGATGGATTTATAGCGTTTTATAAAAAAAAACAATATTGTTGTTTGATTTAATAATCATTGTTCAATATGTTCAGACTGAGCCAACAAACCATGTTAACAGGATACATTTAATATTAACAAAATGTGTGGGTCGAGGTAAAAAATGTCATTTTCCTGAAAACTATTAACATGGATGTATAGCGTTTTGGAAAAGAACTCCTCATTTGTGTACATGGCATGTGAACTACTTTCTGATAACAATCCGACAAAGCTTTTTACCAATATATAAATTACAATAAGTGAAAACACTAGCTGACACTTTGCATAATGACGATGATAGATTTCTAAAATGTCCATTAATTGCTCACTGTATAGTTCTGCAGGAGAACACATACATTTGTTAGCTTATTACACCGAAAGCATCACCTGAAAGTAAGCCCAATTTGTTAAGTGTTTTTGGTGCGATGCCTGAAATATATCTTTGGTTAACTAAAGCTTAAAAGATTGTTAAAGTCTACAGCATAAAATACATCAGTAAATAAAAGTCTTGTGAACTTTTAAGAAGTTACGTATAAATGGTAGTCGCTAACAAAGGGCTAACTGAGACTCATTAAACGGCAGCATGCTGAAGTCTGCCTTTAGCAGTTAGATGAGCTTGGTCTATTTCGTTTAAAGATGTAAATAGTGGTTTTCTAGTCTTTATAGACATGTTGACTGCTGGGCAGGAAAACCACCAACCTCTGGTTAGAGGACGACCACTCTACCTCCTGAGCCACAGCTGCCTCTTTTATAGCCTAACGTTAGCGCTTAACTGCTGACTATTATATGTATATTTAAACATTTTTAAGTTGTGATCCTTTGTGAAGATTTTCTAGCTGAACAAAATGTTTAAGTTCCAACCTTTTTTTCTGCCATAGTTCAAAATCCCATTTGATTTTGGGTAGAGGAAACTATTGCTATCTTCCAGCATACAAAGACACATATCTGAATCATTCAATTGCTGGGCAACTTTTATGTACTCACCAGTACCTTAGTGGGAGCAGTATCTCTACTTACTCCTTGACAGGTAATGTGAAATGTGTCATCAACAACAAATCTGCCATTTTGGAGGCTTAATTAATTAAAGTGACCAAAGAAACTGCTGAGTAACACAACATTCTTCACAATTAATACAATTTCTTTTTTAAATGTACTATGCCTATACTGTATGTAGGCTAACGTTACTGTCAGTTTTTCATTGTTCAAGACACAGGTAGATGAATTATGCATGCTTAGAAAACGTAAAATGTTAACATTCAGTTACCTTAACATTAGCAAAAAGCCCCTGTAATTTATAAGGATCAATTTCTTACCTAAGTTACATTTCTATATCTTGCCCCATTTGCCTAGAATGTCTCTTTACACTTTCTGTATATTAAAAAAACAGTGACAAAAGAAAAGCTACCAAAGCGAAGTAGCTAAGAGAATTCCACTTCCTATTATAAAAGTGAGAATTACAGTTTGTTGCTAAACATGCTAGAAATAATAGTAGCAAGCTGTCTCTTGCTAAAACAACACAAGATACACTTTGAATTACCTTATCTATTTTACTCTTTACTATTTTTACTGTTGTGTACACACATATATCCTACATTAATTATTTAGTTTTTCTTACTCTGAGAACATCAGGTTATACTTTGTCTCTGGAAGCACAATGTAACCCTGTTAACAGCTAACCTGGTTTGGAAAATGTGCTAAAATTACTTTGGTCAATTGAGAAGAATGAGATGATATGCTTCACAACAAGTGAGACAGGAAGTGCACTTTTGCATCTTGATTCTATGAGAGCCAATCAGATGCATGGTACACTCTGACACACACAATCATGATCATGTGACTTCAACATGTGTACTCACTGAAATACCCAAAACTTTCCTAACAAGAGACAACATCAAGATGTTGCTGTTATGGGTAACACTGCTTTTTCTTCATCAAGGATGTAAGAACAAGTATCCAGCAAAAATGTGCATGCCTACTATTGGGGTTAACTTTTGTGTTCTTGCATGATGTGTGTCCTGTTTCACGTGTTGTATTCTGTCATTTATTTCAGATACGCTGGTTCCAGTGACTACAGTTCCTCTTGGTGAATCTGTGACCTTAATGTGTGCTCTGCCTAATATTGAGTTTAGCAGTAGAAACGCTCTACTGGTTCAAACAAAATGCTGGAGAGACTCTGACATTAATTGTGACACTGCTCGGATCTACAAAACCTGAGTTTGCACCAGAGTTTTCTGACTCAAGATTGGAGGTACAAACGCCATAATAAGTAAGCAACCTCACGATTTGGAGGACAATCCCAGAAGATGAAGGAATGTATCACTGCTCAATCACAGAGCTTTATGGAAATCCTGTATGGAGTGGGACACATTTGTTACTAAAAGGTACAATTTGATCTACTTCATTAGAATGAGTTTTTGTAAATGCTTCGGGTCGGATCCAAAGCTGCACTTTGGTAATGTTTAAGCAAAGTAACATTTCAATTATCTGTTGCATATTAACACAAATTAAAATATAAATTCATTTAGACATACAATTAAGATACAATTATTGTATTTGTTTTCAGATATTTGTATTTGCTTTGGATGTTGATTTATTTACCAGCTATGTTGTATATATTTGAGAAAATTACAGTGTTAACCACTCAACCCTAAAAGTGTTGCCAATTCTGCCATGCACCATATATTTAGATATATGGTTAAAACTTGGTAATTACGTTTTATCCTCTGCTTTATCTGTATTGAAGCTCTAATCGATATGTAAATATCTAATTTCACGTTGAGGAAATCTTTACTAATAAAGCAGCTCAACATTTGCTAAATATCAGCAGATTCATGTTAATACTTTTACAAATGTCAGACTAAAACAGTTTTGTATTTTTCAGGAAACACTCAGAGGATTTCAAACTATTCGGTTCAGTGCCCGACATTATCTGATCCAGCTCCTCCAGGTAACTCGATGACCTTTCAGTGTTCGGTCCTCTCTGACTCTGAGAATAAAACATGTCCAGGAAACATCAGTATGTTCTGGTTCAGAGCCGGTTCAGATCAATCTCGTCCTAGCATCATCTACACTGATG
>JAULUE010000415.1:0-11441 GCA_036324585.1 Champsocephalus esox
TGGGCATCAATTCTGTGCGATTTGACCTTTAACCCTCCGGTATCACTGTGGACGCTTTTGTCCATATGGGTAATTTTTCACGTTTCATTTTGCAATAACTTTGGTTGTGTTGGTGCAAACGGCCTGAATTTTTGTAACAAGGCTATTTTCTCGATCTATTTTGGAATTCAATTTAAAAAAAATCAAATCGGTCTTTAATTCACTGTGTAACAAATCGACTACGCAAATTAGTCATTCGAGACAAAAATGTCCACTGCAAAAGACTTTGATAAAAACATTATATTAAAAGGTTTTTTTCACAACATTTTTGGGTTCAATCTTTAAAGCAACTTCCACCCTAATAGAAAATACCAAACATGTAATCATTTTCAGGATTTGAACCCTTTCAATGCCATTTTGAAAACATGAAACCGATGTCATATCCAAGACTGTGATAAATAAAAAAAGCCGACCCACCAACATTTATTATATGGAAAAGAACTGCCTTTTTGTGCATGTTTTTCATAGAAAACGCAAATTCATGTTTTCAAACTGGCAGTTCAAGGGTTAAATCCTGAACATAATATAACATTTGGTATTTTTGATCAGGACTGAAGTTGATTGAAAGATTTAACCCCAAAGAGTTTTAAAAAATATTAATCTGTTGTCATTTCAGAGCAGTTTTTGGAAGTGGACATTTTTGTCCCGAATGACTAATTTGTAACTTTTTTGTTCAATCTGATTTTGTGCAAAAACTAATAATGCAAAAAAATCCATGTTGTTGCTAATCTTTGACATATCCAAGACTGTTATAAAAAAAAACGAGCCAGTCTCCAGATATGTATTTTTGGGAAAATAATTTTCTCTGTTTTCATCATGAAAAAAAACAGCAGTTTCATGTTTTCAAAATGGCATTGAAAGGGTTAAAATCCTGAAAATGATTACATTCTTGATATTTTCTATTAGGGTGGAAGTTGCTTTAAAGATTGAACCCAAAAAAGTTGTGAAAAAAACCTTTTAATATAATGTTTTTATCAAAGTCTTTTGCAGTGGACATTTTTGTCTCGAATGACTAATTTGCGGAGTCCAATCGAATGATACCGGAGGGTTAACATCTCACACACACTCACACACTCCGAGCACCAGACACTTTTTACGCTGCCATGGATTTTCCTCAGTTTTGGAAGTGACTGTTATTTAGTTTGATTGTTGTGCTTTTATGTATGTCTTAATGTGTGCATATGTTCAAATATGTCAGTTGATTGTGTATATATAGGTATATACATATTTGTATACATATTTTTATATATAATAAATATAATAAATACATATATCCCGATATTGAAGCTCAAGCCGTTGACATTTAAGTATTCAGAAAAATAGTCAGAATTTGGGGAAAAAGTCAGAATTTTGAGATTTTGAGAAAAAAGTCAGGATTTTGAGAGAAACTAAAAATTTGAGGAAAAAGTTGTTATTGAACCTACGTGTTGTTCCCTGTCCTAGCAGAGGGTCGCTCATGCCTCCGAAGTACTGAGCGACAACCTTCAGGTCGTAGGGGGTGCCAGACTGCAGGTTGTGCAGAGTGTATGACGTCACGTCACCCACGAATAAATCCAGGGGCGTCGATGTGCCTGGAAAACAGACAAAAAGAGATTAAAACATGCAGGATGTATTCATGAAGAATTACCAAACCAAAACTCTTCTCATAGTCAAAACAACTACACCTTTAGCTTAGCGGTGGTGAGGTGAAGTCATGTGACCGTGCTGTAGTTCCTCTATAGCCCAACATTAGCCGCCTTTAGCTTAGCGGTGGTAACGTGAAGTCATGTGACCGTGCTGTAGTTCCTCTATAGCCCAACATTAGCCACCTTTAGCTTAGCGGTGGTGACGTGAAGTCATGTGACCGTGCTGTAGTTCCTCTATAGCCCAACATTAGCCACCTTTAGCTTAGCGGTGGTGACGTGAAGTCATGTGACCGTGCTGTAGTTCCTCTATAGCCCAACATTAGCTGCCTTTAGCTTAGCGGTGGTGACGTGAAGTCATGTGACGTGCTGTAGTTCCTTTATAGCCCAACATTAGCCTCCTTTAGCTTAGCGGCGGTGACGTGAAGTCATGTGACCGTGCTGTAGTTCCTCTATAGCCCAACATTAGCCTCCTTTAGCTTAGCGGTGGTGACGTGAAGTCATGTGACCGTGCTGTAGTTCCTACATAGCCCAACATTAGCCACCTTTAGCTTAGCGGTGGTGACGTGAAGTCATGTGACCGTGCTGTAGTTCCTCTATAGCCCAACATTAGCCTCCTTTAGCTTAGCGGTGGTGACGTGAAGTCATGTGACCGTGCTGTAGTTCCTCCATAGCCCAACATTAGCCACCTTTAGCTTAGCGGTGGTGACGTGAAGTCATGTGACCGTGCTGTAGTTCCTTTATAGCCCAACATTAGCCACCTTTAGCTTAGCGGTGGTGACGTGAAGTCATGTGACCGTGCTGCAGTTCCTTTATACCAGATGATCCATCTTTTACAAATACCACAGCAGCTTGAAAACCTTCTTTAATCTGAGATCCAACTAAAAATAAGATGCTTTCAAAAGTCTTAAACAGATACTTAAGATGCATTGTCTAAAAACAAGACCCTATATCTCCCTGTGTTGTTACTTCTTAAGTTATTATGTCTAATATCAAGTGTTAAGACATATTCTGATATTAGGAAAATATACTTTTGTGTGGATGTGTTGTTTGTGATTTATTTCCTCACCTGCAGGATTGTAGGTGATTCTGTATCCCTGAACTGGAGCTTCAACTGGGTCCCAGGCCACTCTGAACCTGGTGTACCACTCATGAGAGACCCTGAGGTTCCTTGGGCTCAACATCCCCACTGAGAGAGAGAAAGGTAAACATGTAAACAACAGAATATGTCATTTGTCACATTTTCTTATCTCATAATTTTCCTCTTCTGTGTTTACGTGTGAAAAGCAAGTTAAAACATTAGGTTTGTTGCCAGGATATTAAAAAAATAAGTAAATTCAACAACAGTCAGAATGATGAAACTCCTGTGTCTGTCTGAGGTGAGGCTGGGGAACCCTGTTCGACTTTAGTTCATGTTAAAGCTAATGTTTTTTTTAACATATTTATTACTCGCATAGGTTTAAACTGCATGCATTACGTTTCTGTGCATTCAAAGATAACCTCACGACCGAATGGAGCGTTTCTCTGTGTACCTGCATACACAGAAAGTAACGAATCCTTTGAGATGCCTGAAATAATAAAATCTGAAACGACTAAAAACAGGTTCAAACAATGTAAGGTTTGTCAGCAGAATTGTCGTAAAAAAGAGGATTCTGTGAAATAAATCACTCACATGTTCGTCCGTTTCCATTCAGAGACCCCCCAGGACCCTCTCCGTAAATGGCCTGAACCGTGATGTTGTACGGGGTGTCAGCGAGCAGGTTCTGCAGCTGGGCGTTGTTTCTGTTTCCAGGGACCGTCGTCTATGAGAAAAAAACAGAACATTTAAGCGATAAATCCTTCAAAGGAGACTTAACAAGGTTGTTTCAGGAAAGACTGATCATGTCTGCCTTTATTTCTCTTCTTTGCAGACAACAGAGAGCTGCAGGAATTAGTCCTAAAACCCAGAAGAACTAGTCAGCATTTCAGCACTTCCTGTCCTGTGTGTTTTTTGTTCGATGCCTGAAATAAGGTATTTAAAATCAATGGTTGCTAAAAAGTGTCTAAACGTGAAGTCATGTGACCGTGCTGTAGTTCCTCTATAGCCCAACATTAGCCGCCTTTAGCTTAGCGGTGGTGACGTGAAGTCATGTGACCGTGCTGTAGTTCCTCTATAGCCCAACATTAGCCTCCTTTAGCTTAGCGGTGGTGACGTGAAGTCATGTGACCGTGCTGTAGTTCCTATATAGCCCAACATTAGCCTCCTTTAGCTTAGCGGTGGTGACGTGAAGTCATGTGACCGTGCTGTAGTTTCTTTATAGCCCAACATTAGCCGCCTTTAGCTTAGCGGTGGTGACGTGAAGTCATGTGACCGTGCTGTAGTTCCTCTATAGCCCAACATTAGCCGCCTTTAGCTTAGCGGTGGTGACGTGAAGTCATGTGACCGTGCTGTAGTTCCTTTATAGCCCAACATTAGCCTCCTTTAGCTTAGCGGTGGTGACGTGAAGTCATGTGACCGTGCTGTAGTTGCTTTATAGCCCAATATTAGCCTCCTTTATCTTAGCGGTGGTGACGTGAAGTCATGTGACCGTGCTGTAGTTGCTTTATAGCCCAATATTAGCCACCTTTAGCTTAGCGGTGGTGACGTGAAGTCATGTGACCGTGCTGTAGTTCCTTTATAGCCCAACATTAGCCTCCTTTAGCTTAGCGGTGGTGACGTGAAGTCATGTGACCGTGCTGTAGTTCCTTTATAGCCCAACATTAGCCTCCTTTAGCTTAGCGGTGGTGACGTGAAATCATGTGACCGTGCTGTAGTTCCTTTATAGCCCAACATTAGCCACCTTTAACTTAGCGGTGGTGACGTGAAATCATGTGACCGTGCTGTAGTTCCTTTACAGCCCAACATTAGCCTCCTTTAGCTTAGCGGTGGTGACGTGAAGTCATGTGACCGTGCTGTAGTTCCTTTATAGCCCAACATTAGCCACCTTTAGCTTAGCGGTGGTGACGTGAAATCATGTGACCGTGCTGTGGTTCCTTTATAGCCCAACATTAGCTTTTTAGAGCTTACTTACCAAGATACATCTAATCGTGATTCATATAAGCCTCGCAAACACAGCTTTCATCAATAACTGAAAGAAACGGTCTGAACCTGGTTTTGATAAAGAGTCTAGGAAGTTGCTAGTGTGATGCAATTATGATGTTGCTCACAGTTTCACTTTCGTGTTTTAAAATCTGGTTTCCATCTCTTTAACAGAGTCATCTCTATCAAACAGGAAGAAATCATGTTGTGTCCTGAAGCAGAAAATTGCAGTAGAGTTGGCTCGAAGAAGCTGTGAACAAACACAAATCTCCTCTATTAGCCGCAGATGCTAAATCGTATTAGCTGCATGCTTTTTTAAATGTCTAAAGGCTCTTCGGTCAGTTTCAGTTTGAGCAATGCTTTCATCGCTGCAGTTTTCTGACTCATGGAGAAACAGGTGCTATGCTAACAAGAGGAGTAGGGGGGGGGGCAGCTGGACCTCCATTGCCCTCTAACTCGTTATTAAGAACTATTAATTACAGTATTACGGCCCGATGGTGGGGTTTGATAACAGAGCCTGTAATTAGTCTCACTAATCGCTGATGGATAACCCAGAAGAGCCAACGTTATCGTGAGAGGTGACTTCATCGAATAGTTTGCACGAAGTGTCATCGTAAAGAGTGTATTAAGAGTATATCCAAAGCATTTATCCAGAATAAAAATGATCTGAAATTATTTTTCTCATTAGTGCTGAAACGAAGGGGATCTAATGGATGAAATTAAACTTTCATCCTGATGCATTCTTGCTTTGTGTCCGAGCATACGTCTGACTGCTGTGTCATTTCTCACATCAAAAATTAAACGACCCGTTCCATCTGGAGTAAATCCACCAGCTACCCTGCAGTCTACAAAGTACTTCAGACTAGCTGCACCTCCACCAGCTACCCTGCAGTCTACAAAGTACTTCAGACTAGCTGCACCTCCACCAGCTACCCTGCAGTCTACAAAGTACTTCATACTAGCTGCACATCCACCAGCTACCCTGCAGTCTACAAAGTACTTCAGACTAGCTGCACCTCCACCAGCTACCCTGCAGTCTACAAAGTACTTCAGACTAGCTGCACCTCCACCAGCTACCCTGCAGTCTACAAAGTACTTCAGACTAGCTGCACCTTCACCAGCTACCCTGCAGTCTACAAAGTACTTCAGACTAGCTGCACCTCCACCAGCTACCCTGCAGTCTACAAAGTACTTCAGACTAGCTGCACCTCCACCAGCTACCCTGCAGTCTACAAAGTACTTCAGACTAGCTGCACCTCCACCAGCTACCCTGGAGTCTACAAAGTACTTCAGACTAGCTGCACCTTCACCAGCTACCCTGCAGTCTACAAAGTACTTCAGACTAGCTGCACCTTCACCAGCTACCCTGCAGTCTACAAAGTACTTCAGACTAGCTGCACCTCCACCAGCTACCCTGCAGTCTACAAAGTACTTCAGACTAGCTGCACCTCCACCAGCTACCCTGCAGTCTACAAAGTACTTCAGACTAGCTGCACCTCCACCAGCTACCCTGCAGTCTACAAAGTACTTCAGACTAGCTGCACCTCCACCAGCTACCCTGCAGTCTACAAAGTACTTCAGACTAGCTGCACCTTCACCAGCTACCCTGCAGTCTACAAAGTACTTCAGACTAGCTGCACCTCCACCAGCTACCATGCAGTCTACAAAGTACTTCAGACTAGCTGCACCTTCACCAGCTACCCTGCAGTCTACAAAGTACTTCAGACTAGCTGCACCTCCACCAGCTACCATGCAGTCTACAAAGTACTTCAGACTAGCTGCACCTCCACCAGCTACCCTGCAGTCTACAAAGTACTTCAGACTAGCTGGTCCTCCACCAGCTACCCTGCAGTCTACAAAGTACTTCAGACTAGCTGCACCTCCACCAGCTACCCTGCAGTCTACAAAGTACTTCAGACTAGCTGCACCTCCACCAGCTACCCTGCAGTCTACAAAGTACTTCAGACTAGCTGCACCTTCACCAGCTACCCTGCAGTCTACAAAGTACTTCAGACTAGCTGCACCTCCACCAGCTACCCTGCAGTCTACAAAGTACTTCAGACTAGCTGCACCTCCACCAGCTACCCTGCAGTCTACAAAGTACTTCAGACTAGCTGCACCTCCACCAGCTACCCTGCAGTCTACAAAGTACTTCAGACTAGCTGCACCTTCACCAGCTACCCTGCAGTCTACAAAGTACTTCAGACTAGCTGCACCTTCACCAGCTACCCTGCAGTCTACAAAGTACTTCAGACTAGCTGCACCTCCACCAGCTACCCTGCAGTCTACAAAGTACTTCAGACTAGCTGCACCTCCACCAGCTACCCTGCAGTCTACAAAGTACTTCAGACTAGCTGCACCTCCACCAGCTACCCTGCAGTCTACAAAGTACTTCAGACTAGCTGCACCTCCACCAGCTACCCTGCAGTCTACAAAGTACTTCAGACTAGCTGCACCTCCACCAGCTACCCTGCAGTCTACAAAGTACTTCAGACTAGCTGCACCTCCACCAGCTACCCTGCAGTCTACAAAGTACTTCAGACTAGCTGCACCTTCACCAGCTACCCTGCAGTCTACAAAGTACTTCAGACTAGCTGCACCTCCACCAGCTACCATGCAGTCTACAAAGTACTTCAGACTAGCTGCACCTTCACCAGCTACCCTGCAGTCTACAAAGTACTTCAGACTAGCTGCACCTCCACCAGCTACCCTGCAGTCTACAAAGTACTTCAGACTAGCTGCACCTCCACCAGCTACCCTGCAGTCTACAAAGTACTTCAGACTAGCTGCACCTTCACCAGCTACCCTGCAGTCTACAAAGTACTTCAGACTAGCTGCACCTCCACCAGCTACCCTGCAGTCTACAAAGTACTTCAGACTAGCTGCACCTCCACCAGCTACCCTGCAGTCTACAAAGTACTTCAGACTAGCTGCACCTCCACCAGCTACCATGCAGTCTACAAAGTACTTCAGACTAGCTGCACCTCCACCAGCTACCCTGCAGTCTACAAAGTACTTCAGACTAGCTGCTCCTCCACCAGCTACCCTGCAGTCTACAAAGTACTTCAGACTAGCTGCACCTCCACCAGCTACCCTGCAGTCTACAAAGTACTTCAGACTAGCTGCACCTCCACCAGCTACCCTGCAGTCTACAAAGTACTTCAGACTAGCTGCACCTTCACCAGCTACCCTGCAGTCTACAAAGTACTTCAGACTAGCTGCACCTCCACCAGCTACCCTGCAGTCTACAAAGTACTTCAGACTAGCTGCACCTCCACCAGCTACCCTGCAGTCTACAAAGTACTTCAGACTAGCTGCACCTCCACCAGCTACCCTGCAGTCTACAAAGTACTTCAGACTAGCTGCACCTTCACCAGCTACCCTGCAGTCTACAAAGTACTTCAGACTAGCTGCACCTCCACCAGCTACCCTGCAGTCTACAAAGTACTTCAGACTAGCTGCACCTTCACCAGCTACCCTGCAGTCTACAAAGTACTTCAGACTAGCTGCACCTCCACCAGCTACCCTGCAGTCTACAAAGTACTTCAGACTAGCTGCACCTCCACCAGCTACCCTGCAGTCTACAAAGTACTTCAGACTAGCTGCACCTCCACCAGCTACCCTGGAGTCTACAAAGTACTTCAGACTAGCTGCACCTTCACCAGCTACCCTGCAGTCTACAAAGTACTTCAGACTAGCTGCACCTTCACCAGCTACCCTGCAGTCTACAAAGTACTTCAGACTAGCTGCACCTCCACCAGCTACCCTGCAGTCTACAAAGTACTTCAGACTAGCTGCACCTCCACCAGCTACCCTGCAGTCTACAAAGTACTTCAGACTAGCTGCACCTCCACCAGCTACCCTGCAGTCTACAAAGTACTTCAGACTAGCTGCACCTCCACCAGCTACCCTGCAGTCTACAAAGTACTTCAGACTAGCTGCACCTTCACCAGCTACCCTGCAGTCTACAAAGTACTTCAGACTAGCTGCACCTCCACCAGCTACCATGCAGTCTACAAAGTACTTCAGACTAGCTGCACCTTCACCAGCTACCCTGCAGTCTACAAAGTACTTCAGACTAGCTGCACCTTCACCAGCTACCCTGCAGTCTACAAAGTACTTCAGACTAGCTGCACCTCCACCAGCTACCCTGCAGTCTACAAAGTACTTCAGACTAGCTGCACCTTCACCAGCTACCCTGCAGTCTACAAAGTACTTCAGACTAGCTGCACCTTCACCAGCTACCCTGCAGTCTACAAAGTACTTCAGACTAGCTGCACCTCCACCAGCTACCCTGCAGTCTACAAAGTACTTCAGACTAGCTGCACCTCCACCAGCTACCCTGCAGTCTACAAAGTACTTCAGACTAGCTGCACCTCCACCAGCTACCCTGCAGTCTACAAAGTACTTCAGACTAGCTGCACCTTCACCAGCTACCCTGCAGTCTACAAAGTACTTCAGACTAGCTGCACCTCCACCAGCTACCATGCAGTCTACAAAGTACTTCAGACTAGCTGCACCTTCACCAGCTACCCTGCAGTCTACAAAGTACTTCAGACTAGCTGCACCTCCACCAGCTACCCTGCAGTCTACAAAGTACTTCAGACTAGCTGCACCTCCACCAGCTACCCTGCAGTCTACAAAGTACTTCAGACTAGCTGCACCTTCACCAGCTACCCTGCAGTCTACAAAGTACTTCAGACTAGCTGCACCTCCACCAGCTACCATGCAGTCTACAAAGTACTTCAGACTAGCTGCACCTCCACCAGCTACCCTGCAGTCTACAAAGTACTTCAGACTAGCTGGTCCTCCACCAGCTACCCTGCAGTCTACAAAGTACTTCAGACTAGCTGCACCTCCACCAGCTACCCTGCAGTCTACAAAGTACTTCAGACTAGCTGCACCTCCACCAGCTACCCTGCAGTCTACAAAGTACTTCAGACTAGCTGCACCTTCACCAGCTACCCTGCAGTCTACAAAGTACTTCAGACTAGCTGCACCTCCACCAGCTACCCTGCAGTCTACAAAGTACTTCAGACTAGCTGCACCTCCACCAGCTACCCTGCAGTCTACAAAGTACTTCAGACTAGCTGCACCTCCACCAGCTACCCTGGAGTCTACAAAGTACTTCAGACTAGCTGCACCTTCACCAGCTACCCTGCAGTCTACAAAGTACTTCAGACTAGCTGCACCTTCACCAGCTACCCTGCAGTCTACAAAGTACTTCAGACTAGCTGCACCTCCACCAGCTACCCTGCAGTCTACAAAGTACTTCAGACTAGCTGCACCTCCACCAGCTACCCTGCAGTCTACAAAGTACTTCAGACTAGCTGCACCTCCACCAGCTACCCTGCAGTCTACAAAGTACTTCAGACTAGCTGCACCTCCACCAGCTACCCTGCAGTCTACAAAGTACTTCAGACTAGCTGCACCTTCACCAGCTACCCTGCAGTCTACAAAGTACTTCAGACTAGCTGCACCTCCACCAGCTACCATGCAGTCTACAAAGTACTTCAGACTAGCTGCACCTTCACCAGCTACCCTGCAGTCTACAAAGTACTTCAGACTAGCTGCACCTCCACCAGCTACCCTGCAGTCTACAAAGTACTTCAGACTAGCTGCACCTCCACCAGCTACCCTGCAGTCTACAAAGTACTTCAGACTAGCTGCACCTCCACCAGCTACCCTGCAGTCTACAAAGTACTTCAGACTAGCTGCTCCTCCACCAGCTTTGAGAACTCTTTCATGATCAATCATTATAAAACACATCATAGATATTATTCTGAAATGGACCAATCTGCACAACGACTACTTTCACTGTCTTTACTATATTTAGATGAGAATACTTTCTACTTTCACTTGAGGAACATTTTGAATACTTTCACTGTGACAGAGTATTCCTACACTCTGGTACTTCTACTTGTACTCAAGTACAATATCTGAGTACTGCTACTTCTACTCAAGTACAAGACCTGAGTACTTCTACGTTTACACAAGTACAAGATCTTAGTACTTCTACTTTTACTCAAGTACAATATCTGAGTACTTTTACTTCTACTCAAGTACAAGATCTGAGTACTTCTACTTTTACTCAAGATCTGAGTACTTCTACTTTTACTCAAGTACAACATCTGAGTACTTCTACTTTTACTCAAGTACAAGATCTGAGTACTTCTACTTTTACTCAAGTACAAGATCTGAGTACTTCTACTTTTACTCAAGATCTGAGTACTTCTACTTTTACTCAAGTACAATATCTGAGTACTTCTACTTTTACTGAAGTACAATATGTGAGTACTTCTACTTGGACTCAAGTACAATATCTGTGTACTTCTACTTGTACTCAAGTACAGTATCTGAGTACTTCTACTTGTACTCAAGTACAATAAGTACTTCTCCAACCTCTGCCGTGCTGTAGTTCCTTTATAGCCCAACATTAGCCTCCTTTAGCTTAGCGGTGGTGACGTGAAGTCATGTGACCGTGCTGTAGTTCCTTTATAGCCCAACATTAGCCTCCTTTAGCTTAGCGGTGGTGACGTGAAGTCATGTGACCGTGCTGTAGTTCCTTTATAGCCCAACATTAGCCACCTTTAGCTTCGCGGTGGTGACGTGAAGTCATGTGACCGTGCCGTAGTTCCTTTATAGCCCAACATTAGCCACCTTTAGCTTCGCGGTGGTGACGTGAAGTCATGTGACCGTGCTGTAGTTCCTTTATAGCCCAA
>JAULUE010000416.1:0-11429 GCA_036324585.1 Champsocephalus esox
TTAACTTTTTCGACCGGGAATCTGGTCGATCGCGATCAACTGGTTGGTCACCCCTGACATAACCCTTCGTCTTGAGAAGACTAAATATTTATCTGCAGATCCCTATAAAGTATATACATTACTTGTTATTCTCTACAAATATTTAATTAAAAACTGTATATAATTGCTATTTTGGACATCCCTTTTCAAGATTTCAATATTACTCTAAACGTGCTTTAACCAGTAGGAGGTATGGGTTAAAAACATAGGTTAAAAAGTTGTCAAGTTTACAGTGTTGACAAAATAAAATATACTGCTGTTTCTGGTTTAGTTTACAACGGATATATTCTGTTATTGTTTTGATATTTGTAACACAAAAGCGATGGAAAAACCCCACAGCAACACAGACAAGATGGTCTTAACATGACCCAGCGGTCTAGTAGTTAATAAAAAACAATAATATCAAAACTAATTATTACTACTAACTTTATTGTGAAATTAAAACAGAACGGTAAAAGAATAGTTTCCGGTCTATTCTGATGCCCAATCTCTGTAGATAAATAAAGAACTACGACAGATGGATTCAATCATGTGCGATTTAACATTGAGGTGGGTGAGCCCACCTCACTGTAGGCCGTCCCGCTACCTACTGGCATGAGTTGGGCCACCTTTAATGGGCTTTTGCCCCTTTTTTACCCTGTTTTAGTGGGTTTTGCATGGTTATCGCTCGCTTCGCTCCGCCCACGTGACTGGGCTCACACGGCCTATCAGCCGTCATTATTTCCGAACATTTTCTGTGCTTTTGCCGGTCGTTTTCCTTGTTTTTGGGTGTTTTTGGCAGGTTTATCTGCGCGACCGATTTCAATAGGGTCTTCGCGACCTAGGTCTCAGACCCTAATAAAAGAAGCCTCCCGCGAGTTACTACAAGCTATAAAGTAGCTCACTGCAGGACGTTGTAGAAATGCGTGTGTGCACCATGACAAAAGAGCCTCATTCACTTCAGGGCCGTATTCATGGAGTCTAAATTGGGGGGGACCAAAAATTCAATACAAATTTGAATACTAATTTCCTGCCATTCTAAAGGAAAATATATAAAAAATCACAAACACATTGGATACTTTAAAACCTGTTAAACCCCATGCCCCTGCCCGTGGGGGCAAAACACAACAATAGTCACGAAACTGTGTCTCAGGCATGGGTGTAGGAAGCATCCTCAATGTGGGTGGGACAATTTGACGGGGGGTGTGGGTGGGGGGGACCTAACCTCCTCTAGGGGGGTCTGGGGGCATGCTCCCCCGGTAAGATTTGTTTTTAAATGTTGAAGTTAAAAGCATCAATCTGGTGCACTTTGAGAGCAACATTAGGGACTAAATATATGGATACATCTCAACAACACCCATGTGAAACAGAACTGAACAGATTTACTTTTTCTTTATGCATATTTTACAAATCACTCCCTTTTTAAACTGTAGTATGAGTTGGAATGATTTCGTTATTCTGTTATTCTCTTATTTTGTATAACTATAATGATCATATAAAGGTGTGCCTTGTAAATACTTGTTTTGCATCAATCTTGATACAGGGTACTTATTATATGTTGTACTTTGGATTCCTAAAGCTTTTAGTCTACTATCCCATCATTCAAGAGTGGTTTTCACAATAAGTAATGGTTTATTTTTTGCACGGACACTATCATTTACATTTTTTTACATTTTTCATTTTCAAACCTGAGACCTGAAAAACAGGCTTGGGGCTTAACTGGTTAAAATGTTTTACCATAATGTCTAATTGTGCATTGTATTACATCGCGCTATTTTATCTAGTTTAGCTTTTCTTGGTTTGTTGTTTGTAATGGCAGAGATTAGGGATGAATAAAGTACAACTATAACCATAATCACATTAAAGCATTTCAATCCATAGAAAGGTCTGTGCCACGCAATTTCAATAGAAACAGGAACACTTTATTTCCCTTTTGTTTTACAGCCACGACTCGCACTAGCTGCTTGCCGCTCATTCAAAATCAAAAAGACCCCCAACTTCCTCCCAGACACCCGCCCAAAAAGCCCAACCCTCAAGTAAAGGACCCAAAAGCCTTGTTGCGCTTATCGTTGGCACTGATAAAAGACTGGCATATTCCTTCAAGGTCCAGTCTGTCCAGTTTCTTCTGGTGCACATGACATATGGCCACATTATTCAGCCTTGTTTGACTCATCAATGATCTAAGCCATGTCTTAAGCCTCCTCAGGGCACTAAAACTCCTCTCAGCCTCTGCAGAAGAGGCAGGGACGACCAACAGAAGCCTTACTAAAGCTTCCACCTGACCGAAGAGACCTCTCACCTCTGGCACCATTTCCCGAATAATGCTAGCAACATCTGAGCTTGTTTCATAGTTGTAATTAGCCTGAAAACATGGCCAGCTGCACCTGCAGTAGTCTTGAATTCAATTCAGGATACTCTTCTACCACCTTGTCCATGTCTCCGTGTAGCAGCACATTTTCAAGCTGCTGCAGCTTGTGGAATCCAGCTTGTTCAAACCTCTCTATGAATTGAGTATTCACTGTGTCCAAGGCATTGTAGAATTGGACTCTGTACAAGGACTGGGCATCGGGATGGATATGGGCTGCAGCCTGACCCGTGTAACGCTTTGTAGGTTTGCGGACATGAGGGATCTGAATTGGTTGTAGGTCAAACTTTGTTGACACAGCAGTTGCTTTCGAGAACAATACATCAAAATGCTCCTCCGTTTGTTTGACCTGCATGCTTGTTTTGACATGGTCTACAGCCTCCAACATGCCTGAAACGGTCTGTTTCCTAAGCTGCAGGGAGGTGTTCAGGCACTCCAAATCCCGCATCAGGTCTTCAGCCATTAAAAGGCCGAGCACAGTGTTCCCTTTAAGAAATGTTCCATGAAGACCATTGGCCTTGGCTGAAGTTTCAGGTGAGCTGCATGATGCCATTTCTTCAAGGGCCATCAGCACTGACTCATACTGCTTGAGAACTGAGCGGATGGCAGGGGTACGTACAGTCCACCTGGTGGGACAGAGAGGCTTCAATGAGGTGAAAGTTGAACCATGCTCTGATTTTGCGATATTCTGGAAAATCAAATTGAACTTGCCAGATTGATTAAAGAAGCCCCCCAATTCATGGACCAGACCCATTGCATCGCTTACTAGTGGAGAGGCTCCACAGGCAGCCTGCGTAATTAAGTTCACGCAGTGGGGACCACAGTGACAATACACAGCCAGCGGTTGTTCTTTCCTTAAAATGGCTTGTACTCCCTGCAATCGTCCAGCCATGTTTGCGGCACCATCATAAGTTTGTCCTCGGAGTTGAGACAGAGGAAGCTGTAGGCGCGTCATCACATCACATGCCATCTTGGCTATATTTTGCCCTGTTGTTGATGACACTTGGTAGATTCCCAGGAATTCTTCCTTTGGTTGTAGATCTGCATCTACAGAGCGCACACATATTGACTCCTGCTCAACTCCTGATATATCTTGGGTGCCATCAATGATAATTGTGAACTGGACCACTGGCATTGATGTTATTTCCGACACAATTTCTTTGACGATTGTATTGGCCATCACCTTCAACAGTTCGTTCTGCAATTCCGGACTGGTGAAATCGAGGGGACCTTTTTGCCAGGAGGTCAGCTCTGCATCGCCCGTTGCCTTGTACTTTAGAAGCTGGCTTAGATTCCCACTCTCCTTCTGATCACCTCGAAAAGCTAGACCTTGCCGCGCCAAGTACCTCACACCCTCAACAATCTTCATCAGATTTCTTCTTGCTTGTTGCTGCCGTCTTTCAAGCTCACGTGAAAGTTGCACATTAACAGGCTCTGGCTCCTGAATCCTAGTCATCACAGCTAATGTGTGACACTAGCTGTGTTTATGCACACTACATTTCTCCAGTGCCTTTTTCCAATTGTTAAAACCAGTCTTGACAAACGCTGAATCTGCTTTTGACGCAAGCTTAGACTTTTGTGCTGCAAAGTATTTAGCACAATAGAAACAGAGGACCCCTTTTACAGAGGGGCTGTAATGGAGCCATGTATGATCTTCAAACCACTTCTCCTGAAAGTAGAGTATTCTATTTGATAGGGTTTGACTGGGTATGACTTTCACATTTGGATGATTTGGGCAAAGTCCAAGCTCCTCCCCTTCCTTTCCTGTACCTTCATTTTCGCCTGCCTGGCTGCTCTCTCTCTCATTGTCAAACTCACTCTCCCTGCTTGATGGTATTATCTGAAATACATATGAGGATGATCTCATCTTAAATTAACATTAACATTAGACTGCTATGTTGTCATTATTCTGTCTTAACCATCAATATAGCTCCTTTCTGACTTACCTCCATGTCACCAGCGCACACTCTCCCTGTCTGGTCGCCATGCTCACATTCTCTCTCTCCCTTTACTCTGAACACACCAGAGTGAACATGGAAGAAATATCAGTAAACTATTGACTAGAAAGACTGTTGATACACATTATACATATGGGGGGACATAGGAGTCTGTACATTAAAGTGGACCTATCATGCTATATTTGAATAATATAGTGTAGGACCATACCTATATAAGGCATATTTATACTTTTTTTTTCTCAAAATACCAAACAGATCATGCATTTTAGCCATTCCTCATTTCGCTCAAATTAACACTGAGCCTGACATTTTGCATTCAGTGAGAACAGCACCATCTTTTGGCCTTTTAAATGTACTACAGCTTCTACAGCTTCTCCAGCGCTTGAGAACGGCAAAGCACGTGGCTGTCTCCTCCTGATTGGTGGAGTTGGCACAATAGCCGTAGCGCCACCGTCCTGACATCAGGACAGTGCTCAATCTGGATCCGTTTTTTTCAGATCCGTTGTTGCAACCCCTTTTTTTTAGAGATTTGGGCACAGAGGAAAATAGACAGGGTTGTGTTTTTCTGACTCTTGGTGAGTTCCCTGACGCACCGGGGACACATATTCATGTTTAAAAGACGTACAAAGGTGCATTTTGCATGATAGGTCTCCTTTAACATTAGACTGCTATGTTGTCATTATTCTGTCTTTACCATCAATATAGCTCCTTTCTGACTTACCTCCATGTCACCAGCGCACACTCTCCCTGTCTGGTCGCCATGCTCACATTCTCTCTCTCCCTCTCTCTCTTTACTCTGAACACACTAGAGTGAACATGGAAGAAATATAAGAAACAAGCTATCTGACTGGAAACAATACTCACTTTCTCACTGCTCTTAACTTACTTTTTTTCTTTTCTGAGGCTGCCCAAAAAACTGTCTCATGTCACTGCCACTCTTCCTCTTGCTCATGCTTACAGCTTGACCTCGGCGATCTGCAGTTGCTGATGTGATGAATACGGGTCAGCAGCGCTGGATATAAGATCATTAAACATGTTTATTAGCAATTCTGAGCGTTCTAAACCCAGCACAAGCTATGATGCACACTGCAAACCTCCTGCGTGTGAGTATCTTTTAAATGCTTCTGGTGGTTATGAAATACTATTTCATAATAATTGTAGAATTTTTATTATTTAATTAATTCTGGCACCTTTGGTATTCCATAGGTGTCTCACATCACAGTTCTCATTCATAACACTCCGTTCGATGTCTCACTATGGGATGCGCCTCATCGCGGAGCAAACAGAAGCATCAATCTCATTACGCCAATCCTGATTGGCCAGTGATTCTTGACGTCAACGTCAGGGGAAATCACCCCCTATAAGTAGCCTGCTCCACGACGCATGCGTCATTCAAACACCTCTTCTCGCTTCAGAGCACATCTCGAACGGTAGCCGGTAGGGGTGTTGAAAATAATCGTTTCCACGATGCATTGCGATGCGTACGTGGACGATTCGGTCTCGATGCAGTGACGGAAGATAATCGGTTATAGAGTAGTAACGTTGCTTCCTGATTTTCCGGCCGCGGCAACATTTTTTCTGTCACTTTAATATCAAATCGGTCGGTGACGCAGAGATCAGGGAACAGACGTGACAGCGGCACAGCAACACGGAGCAGTCTGCTTTATCCACCAACACAAGGACACCAGTCCAGAACCGACAGCAGCAGGACCCGCTGAGAGACCTGTGTCTCTGAGTCGCAGCGACACGGAGTGTGACAGGGATGTATGTTTTTCAAATATAATCGCGTTACAATCATGTCAGGTTTTTGGTGGATTTAATTAAGTCTTGGATTGCAGAGTATGAATGTCCTCTAGCAATTTTCAGACGATATATACGTGTGTAAAGTTTGTGAAGGCAGGAGGAAAAAAGCTTCCGCGATCACCGTCTCCTCCGTTCCTCCAAGCCCCGCCCCCTCCCTGAAAATAATGAGTGACAGGCTGATAGTGACCCGATAGAAACTTTATTATTCACTTAATCACTGAGATATAATGAAGCTAACTTAATCTCATACATTCATGGGATTTGTGTAACAGTAAGACAGAGAATGTAAGTGTGCACCCACATGCAGTATTTTAGTTTGTATATGCTGTTGTAAATACTCCTGTTGTCTGCTGTGTTCAGACTCAAGGTGTGTGATGCCTCATTCAGGACATTAAGTGTCCTTTCTTTAACAGAAGACCGTGGCTAGAAGCTGCAGCTAGACTGGAGAAGCATTAGCTTTTTGTTTTTGAGGATGGAACAACTTCACACACAGATATAGGGAGGATAGACCTATACAATTCATTTATTTTGGTTTATAAATGAATGTCAAGACATTTATGTTATTGATTTCTGAAGCACTTTCTAAATAATAAAAAGAGAGTTCATATGTATTTACTGCATGTATGCATTGATGAAAAATAAGCCATGTGCAGTAATATAGAAAATTGAGGATGCAACGCATTGGTAGAATCGTGATGCACCGTGATGCACCGGGATATCGAACCGAATCGAATCGTTGACAGGATAATCGTAATCGAATCGAATCGTGAGACCAGTGAAGATGCACAGCCCTAGTAGCCGGGCTAGCCAAACAGTCCACAGACTGAACCCAACTAATTTTCGGTCGACGGGCGTTAGCCGGCTACCCGATTCTCTCACAGAAGAATATTATAGTCAACCTCGCCGTTCTTCCTCTGGAGTAAGGTAAGGTTTTGACTTCAAGTTAGCAACACACCAGTTGCTAATAGGGATGCACGATATTGGTTTTTTGAAACCGATACCGATACCGATAACTTCCTGCTTCTCAAGACCGATACCGATACCGATAACCGATAATAAAAATTACGCCACTAATTATTTTAACGCGATTAACGCATGTGTATTTTTTTTCCTCGGCCGCCCCGTAGCTTCAGAGCGCATCGAGTTTAAAATACCATCTACAAGCTAATGCTGACAGCCCCGCTCCTGCCGCCCGCTTGTGGCAGACCACACTACCACGCTCACCGGCAGGCACCGACTGGCCATCTGGAGGACCGGGAGGGTGTGTGTACGTGTGGTCCGAGCGAGCAAGAGAGAGACCTTAGTGCATTGTTGTTGTTAGCATCTGGTGCTAGCTAGCTGCGCTAACGGATATAAGGAGCCGTTTAAATGAAAACAGAGGAGCGCTCTATCCACACAACTGCGCCGAGCACTTGACTTGATGCAGGAAGCAGACAGCGGGACATTGTACGAGAAGTCAGCACACTCAGCAACATGATTGCAGCGTCCAGGCAGCTCCGGTTCGAGCATATGCCTTGAGTTGCACTTAGCTCCAACGCGTGCGCGCAGACACACGCGCAGACACACGCGCAGACACACACACACACACACACACACACAATGTATTGTATTATTGTCTTCGTACGCTTTTAACACACCATTGTAGCGATGGCGATGTTTCAGGTGACTGATCAGGTTCGAAGTATTAGGGAGCGCTGGATTTGTGAAGAACTCCCCTCTTCCTAAACCACTAACACCACAGTACTGGCAACACGGGAGGAGCCGAGTGAAAAACAAGCGCCCCTCATCCCAATCCACCCACACCACAGGATTACCCAAAAAATATATTGTATATTATCGGTGCTATTAATACTGTTATCGGTTTATCGGGATGACGTCATAATTCCTAATATCGGGCCGATAATTATCGGGCCGATAATTATCGTGCATCCCTAGTTGAAGTTTGTTAAAACAACTATCAGTCATGTTTTGTGTAAACAAGCTTTGTGGCTGACATGGAATCATGCTAAATTAGGATAAACTTCACACAAAAAGTTTGAACACTTTGTTTCTAAGCTGATTCACCGCGTCTTAATCTATTACCTATCATCCACCAGATATCGGCCCACCACTAGGGCAGGGCGACTTGGCCTATAAAAATAAAATTCGATTTTTTTTTTTAATAATGATAATTTTCGATTTAAACCTCGATTTTTGTATTTTTCGAACAAACCAGACCAAGGCAACATTACAATACAAAATTTTCTTATTAAACACAATAAAAATAAAAGAGATTCCAAGTAGTCTAGCCTATGTGAACAAATAGTTGTTCAAGAATAAAAAAAAAAAAAATTAAAAACAGACCACGGCACTTGGCTGTCATTTATGTGCAAAAAGATTTTTTTTAAATCAAAACTGAAAAAAAAATCTCTTGTTAAATCAAATACAACAAATATAAATAATGATAATGAAATGAATAAAAAATACCCTCAAACAAAAAAGACATCCCTTTAAAACTTTCTAGGAAGTAGTCTTTCACCGACTTACACAGAACGTTGTTTGTTCTATGTATGACCGCTTGTACGAAACCACTTCCATACAACTGAAGTAGCACCATATTTATAGGAATAGCGTCTTCATCTGTGTTCGTGGACATTTTATGGTACGTCCGTCGGTGCAAAACGCGTGCAATGTGATTGTACGTAGGCTCCCCGTGTTATCATGCGTCTGCTAGCGCTGCACATGCGCACCGTGTTATCAAATTAAATCCTGTTTTTGATGGCATGAGAGTTACCTTACAACCCAAATACCGTCAGGTAATGCTGTGTTTATACTGCAAAACCAGAAGTCTCGTGCGCATGTTGTTAAGCATTTTTTCTGAATCACGTCACCTCCGTGTAGCATTTAGCCAGTGGCTAATATAACATTACTATAGAGGTGAATGTAGTCGCGCTATGACACGGAGTGTTGCACACACAAACCTACTGAGTTCAACCTATCAACTACTGTATACACGTCGAGATATTATTATAGCTGGAATATTAATTAAGTACAGTTTATTTGACTAAGTTGTATACGAGTGGTTAGCATGAGAAACAACCGTACATACCAGAAATGAAACAGCGGGAAGTTTTTTCCGTCTTGGAGTATTGATTACAGTGACAAAACTATAAACCAGAAAAGACATGAAGAGATATGGAGGGGAAAAGGCGTGTTTTGTTATATATGAATGTACCATGTCTGAGTCCTCTGTATGCTCAAAACGAACAACGAAACACAGCTCAAACAACAGCAGATCGGGCAGAGCTGCAGATCGGGGAGTCACAGGCATGAGCTGAGTTTTGTGCCGTTTTCTGGAAAGTGAGAGAGTAAGCTTATACGGCGTCCTTCAAGCAAAAACACATCTGCGGGAGTCTAGAAATGTTTTTAAAATCGGATTTTTCGGTTCAGGCCATTTCTAAACCGTAGGAAAGTAAAAATGCAAATTAATCGTGAAAACCGAAAATATCGCCCAGCCCTACCCACCACCCTGCTCCTCTAAAAGGAGGGCAGGGTGAGGGCTCCAAGCACCCTCAGGGGGGTGGAAATCTTGCTTCCATCTTCTTTAGTTCGTTTTTGGTTGGATGATTTGCGGTAGGCATGGTGATGAAGCCGGGGGGAGCTGGGGTGCGCATCTCTGCTTCGGTAGATTTTTGGGCGACGTGAGGGGCGGGGGTAAAGGACATGCTGCCAACCCTGAGTGTCGCCGTCATGCGGTATCGACTCAGGGGGGTGGGCGAGGGTGAAAGGAGTGAGCGGACGTGAGTAGAGAGAGCTGGGGGCTGAATGAAGAGTTCCCAAAGGCGTTGACAGGGGGGGGTGACGGGCGGGGGGGGACTCCTCCATGTGTCTAATATGTCTCCCATAATCAGAACATTCCTCAGGCTGGTTGCAGTGATACTTCTTCAGGGTTTTCTGCGCGGATGTGTTGTGTCTTTCTCCTGTTTTTGATTTTTCCCTGCCGCTTGTCCTTGGCAGAGGAAAGATGATGACGGGCCGTTGAATATGTAGAGTTAAACAATTTCACCCTGTACTTGTTCAGACAACACTCCATTTGCTTGAAAGAGGTCTGCGGGTCCAGAAAAAAGTTAAAATGGACAAAATGGTCAGTCAGGCGTTGAAAGCCAGGTGTTCAGTGCAAACAGTCTGCTTGAATCACTCACTCTCTTCTGTACTGGCGGTAGAGGCCACTGATGAACACCTCTGCATTTAGAGAGCTGACGTTTCCAACAGACATTTAAAGTCTTCTTTCAGCACTTCTGATCTGTGTTTCCCACAACATCATTTGTTCCAATGTGCAAGGTACCTATTTTCACAGTCGGATGTTCAGCCCCAATATTGCAGAACTTCTCAGCCAAGTCAGAGCAGTTATCTTGGGAAAACAGAGTATTTGGTGTTGTTCTTTACTCACAGACCTTTTACATCTCTTCACGAGGGCTCAATGGAGCCACAGCTCATAGAGCCATCTATATCCCCTGCACTCAGTAGTTAATGATTTTATGTGCTATTTTAACGATAAAAATTGTTATTCTTAGAAACTAAAATTAATGACCTCTTGGCCTTCGCCAGAATTATGTTAACAGCTCCGGCATCGTAAGTTCTAATATTACACGAGATAGTAAACTAGAATGCTTTTCAGCCATTAACCTTGAACAATTACATTCAATGATTCTCTCTTCTAAACCATCAACGTGCATGTTAGACCCAATTCCAACTAAGCTGTTGAAGGAAGTTTTTCCATTAATTAGCACTTCTTTATTAAATATTATGAATATGTCTTTATTATCAGGCTATGTTCCACAATCATTCAAAGTAGCAGTGATAAAACCGCTTCTTAAAAGCACAACCTCGATCCAGAGGTTTTAGCCAACTATAGACCTATTTCTAATCTTCCGTTCCTCTCAAAAATTCTTGAGAAAGCGGTCGCAAAACAGTTGTGTGATTACTTAAAAAACAATGATTTATTTTGAAGATTTTCAGTCTGGGCTTTAGAACACATCATAGCACAGAGACAGCTCTGGTTAAAGTCACAAATGATATTCTAATAGCCTCAGACAAGGGACTTGTCTCTATTCTTGTTTTGCTCGATCTCAGTGCTGCATTTGATACTATCGACCATGATATCCTATTGCAAAGACTAGAGCACTTGGTTGGCATACAGGGAACTGCTTTAGGCTGGTTTAGGTCCTATCTATCTGAACGCTCTCAGTTTGTACGTGTCAACGATGAATCTTCCACGCAAACCAAAGTTAGCCATGGAGTGCACA
>JAULUE010000417.1:0-11422 GCA_036324585.1 Champsocephalus esox
TTGTCGATGAGCTGAGAACTATGTTGGGTTCTTTAGCGGCTGACTGTAAGTTTCTTGCTATGAAAGTCGCTGTGGCGGATGGGAGGACCCCTACCCTGAAGCCTTGGGAGAGCCCTGACAGGAGATAGTCAACAAACACGGAATCTGGGTGAGTAGATAGCGCAGCTGCTAGCTGAGGGATGATGATGGGAGTGGAGGGGTGATATTCCAATTATTATTATTTATATATATGTTTTTTATTTATTTTTTCCTTCCTCCACAAGGTTTCTGGCGCAGAGCTACTGTGACGGCCCGTCCATACGTTGGCGCGCGTTAAAGCTTCCAACGCTTCTGCCCATTCACTTGGAATAGGGTGACGTCACTTTTAGCAGGACTGTATTTTGGGAAGCGACTTGGAAGCTGGCTTCAAAAGTTGAGCAATGTTCAATTTTGTTGGCGCCTCGGCAGAAGCGTCAGCCAATGAAATCCCGTTTATGCAGATCTGCCAGTACGAGCACTAGCCAGTCGAACCGCGTGTATGCTGGGAGAGACTCAGGTCATTACCTCATATTCCGGAAAATGGAGGGAAAATTCATTATAGCGGAAGTGAATCACCCGGTGCTGAATGATCGGTCTCTGTTCATCTACCGGGATACAAACCAGAGGAGCAAGGCATGGGGGGAGGTGGCAGGGACAGTGGGTGAAACTGGTAGGTTTTCGCCTGTTGGAGTTTTCTCAGTTTACTTCATTTTAAAATTGCTATTGCTTTGTATCTCGGGGGCAAGAGATTCATGTGATTGGTTGTTGGTCACGTTGCTCGCAAAAAAAAACAGTAGCGTAGGCAGAAATGTACTTTAGGGTGGGCCTGTAGAAATATAGGGTGGGCCAGATTTTTTGGCAGATTACTTTTAGAATATTTCCAAGTTCTCTTCTTCTTCTTCTTCTTCTTCTTCTTCTTCTTCTTCTTCTTCTTCTTCTTCTTCTTCTTCTTCTTCTTCATTTGGAATACTTTCTTTTCCATAACAGATGGGTATGTTTTGGTGAACGAGAGACGCGTATTTGACTGTTTTATCAAGAGCATGACACAACATCTTAGTGTCATTCTGGACAGCTCTCATCTGCACCACACGTAAAACTCACCCATACTGCATCTTGTACGGTCTTAAAACCTTTCCTTGGAATATGTTATGCATTGTAAGGTGTCCTTGGGTGCTTTGAAAGGCGCCCCTAAATAGAATGAATTATCATTATTATTTATTATCTGAAACGATGCAATAACTTATTTATTTATTTTTTCAGTCACTTGCCCTATACATTCAGCAGGCCATTCACTTGATTTGATCTCGTTATAAATGTCATCATTTCGACAATAAATAAATGCAACATAAACATTATCTTCCACGTTTTATCTAACCATCTCCGTTTCTACCTTTCAATATATTTTGAAAGAGAACTCTCTCTCTCTCTCTCTCTCTCATCTGCGTGCGGGGGCGGGGCCTCACGGACACGCTGCATCTCTCGCTTACAGACACGCTGCGCCGCTGTGCAGTGTGCACACGGTTCTGCTGGTAATGATATTCCATTTTGTGAGGAAACTTCTCAGCCAATGGTTCCAATAAGTATTCACTTCAGGTTTACGAAAGTAACTGACTCAGATTACTCGTTTTTCAAATGTAACGCCCGCTGAATATACATGATTTTTTGTATTTCTGATTACGTAACGCCGTTACATCTATTCCGTTACGACCCGACCCTGTGTGGGTGAGTGCAAACATTTTTCGTTAACACTAGTACCTGACCTGAGTGCCACGGAAGTCGAAGCTCCTGTGACGAGTCTTCCAGGGCCTGGAGGCGAGCATCGATAGCTATCATGGAGCTAGCCAGGGATTGCAGGGAGCCGGCCACGCTACTCTCCATGAGGGGTGTGTTAGTGATGCTCCCGGACTGGCAGCCTGGGAAGGGGTGGATTTTGGAGGTGGACGGGATCCTGGCTGGAGGAATCGACTTCCTGCCCTTTTTTATATTACCTCCGCGGCTGCGGCAGCGTCCTCGCCCTGCTCTCTGGGGAGCTGACTGGAGCTGCTGCCCCGGACTGGGGAGCTGTGCTGGAGACCTGATCCGAGAGCTCTCGGAGCTGCGAGAGAGTGAGGCCTGGGGCTGTGGGGATGTCTTGCTGCAGGAAGCCGGGCGATGAGGAAGTCTGCCTCTGGTGATAGGCCGCTGTGGGGAGCCGAACCGGGCTCGAATAATTGACAACTGACAACTGACAGGGAGGAAGAGCAGGCATTTAAGGAATTTAGCATGTGCAGCCATTGGATGCTGAAGGGTGACGCCCTCATATTTAATGAGGGGGGAAGGGAGCAATCGAGTGACGTGTAAGTGACTCGTGTTAGGTCTTCCTTATTGAACTTGCGCTAAGCTTCATTAGTACTGCAAGATTCGGGTTTCCCACATGGTGGTGTTGCTGGTGGACTCTGTTCCTGACTGCAACTCGCGGGGGGAGTCTTGGCTTTTCTCTGCTCCATGGTTAGTTTACAACGATCGTCTTAGTGAGGTCCTTCGTTTTAGATGATTTGCTGCGTGGAGGGTGGGGCTCATTGCGTTGAATGGAGGAGTCAATTATAGAATTGAGAGTTTTTAGAAAAAAAGTTCTTTAAGCGTTGTCGCTTTTTCATCTCATTAAATTTAAGAATAAGTCATAGTTTGTCATGATTTTACGGAAAAAAGTCAAAAGTATAGTTTATCAGAAATATGGAAAAGTCATTGTGTACAAATAGTATGTTGAAAATCAAAAAAGAAAACTCAATTCAATACAATTTAATGAATATTTGACCCTGTTCTAAAGTTTTGCACCCTTAAAGAAAAACCCCTTCCTTACCAAGTACTTCATATTATACCCTTTGTTAAGTGTTGCGTACATCAGGGTGTATCTCAAAGTATCTTGGTAACATAAAATAACTAAAATATGTAAGTTTATCAGAAAAAAACCCCATTGTTTAACTGAACAAGTGGTGCATACATCAAAGTGTGTCTAAAAAAATCTTAGTAACACAAGAAAAAGAGAAAAAAGCCTTGATGTCAACAAAACTGTATTTTCCCACTGAAATAGCGTTAAAATAAAAAAAGTGCCTTTAAAGAAAATGTATTCAGACAAAGTATTTTATTTTCAAAGTTTAAGGTTTTGCATACATACAAAGTGTATCTTACAGTTCCTTTGTGAGAGAATTACACACAAATCTGCCAAGTGTCAGGGAAAATTGTTAAAATCACAAACTTACCTTTTAGAGAAACAGTCTTTAAGAAAAAATCTAATCAGACTGTACTTCATTTTCGAGTTTTAAGGTTTTGCATCCCTCAAAGTGTGTCTAAAAGTATCTTGGCAAGAGAAAGAAAAGCCAAAATCTGCCTTTAAAAGAATCTGAATTCCTTATAAAGTACTTCATATTCAACCATTTTCAGTTTTCAGACACCAAACTGTATCTAAAAGTATCTTGGTAACACAAGAAAAAGAGTAAGTGTAATTTCTTCGGTAATGTTACAGAATGTTTCTGAAAAATGAAGATTCCAGGACCACTTTAAATGTTTCGTTTACAATACTATTACTATATATGAAAGCAAAAATAAAACACATTTTCATTTTGTAATGGTTGTTTAATTGAAAACAGTCCTTCGTTTTAGATGTTTTGCTGAGCGGAGGGTGGGGCTTATTGCGTTGAATGGTGGTAGTCAGTTATAGAATTGAGAGTTTTTAGAAAAAAGTTCTTTAAGAGTTGTAGCTTTTTCATCTCATCTCCAGCAATAGGTCATCATTTGAGAACAAGTACTGTAATAGTTTTGTCAAGATTCTACAGAAAAAAGTCAAAAAATTATAGTACGTCAGAAATATGTAAAAGTCATATAGTATGTTGAAAATCAAAAAAAAGAAAACTCAATTCAATACAAATTAATGAATATTTTACCCTGTTCTAAAGTTTTTTGCACCCTTAAAGAAAAACCCCTTCCTTACCAACTACTTCATATTATACCCTTTGTTAAGTGTTGCGTACACCTTTTTTATTTTTACATTTTGTAACAATCTTAAAACATTTGTGGTTTGACTCTTTTTAAAATAGTTATTTTTCATCTATCATTTTCAATCAAGCAGCAAGAGGTCAAATGTAAGAACAAGTAATAGTTTGTCACGATTTTATGGGAAATAGTCAGGGCGCGATGTCACATCTTAAAGACAGCTTGAACTGGATAAATGGTTAGTCTTTTTCAAACATACCGTACGTTCTGCATGTTAGTATATCTGGCCCCTCGATTTAGACCCTACTGCCCTAGACACATGCCCTCAATAGGGTAGTCACGCTTTGGGAAGAGGGTGTTTCATTTCACAGATCCACCTTGATTGTTATTGTGAAGAGGTCCCTCTTCACAATAGGAGGAACATTCAGAGGATGAAGAAGCATAAACATAACTTTTTTGTAAAACGGACGGCACGTTAGTTTCAAGAAAGATGACACCGTGTTTATGCATGACATGCAACATATCTTGAAGTCCTACAAAAAAAAACGTTGAAAAGGGGGTGAGTATGTCTGTCTCTCGGGGGGTTGGTTTGTTAAGAATCACAGTCTTAAAGAAAATCTGCTCAGAAAAAGTACTTAACTTTCTACCAGTTGTAAAGTTGTCATACATAAAAAACACTATCAAAAAAAGTAAGAGACTTACTGTTCCTTTGTGAGAGAATTACACACAAATCTGCCGAGTGTCTGTAAAAAGTCTTAAAAATCACAAAACTTGCCTTTTAGAGAAACAGTCTTTTTAAAATAAAAAAAATATGATCAAGGGGCATTAAGATCTTTAAACTACTATTACCCTCTTCAAAGAGACTTCCCCTTCACTGTTCCCACTTCATTGTAGGATTTCTGCTTTGTCTCTACTTCAGTTTGACCATCTCTGTTATTATTATGTGATGGAATACTAGATAAATAAGTAATTAGATACCTTACCGTTACTGCGCTCATAAAGAATGATAAGAATAAGAATAATGCGTATTGAACTGGTTTAATCAGAATTGTCCCCATTCTTTCTTTAATAGTTACTAACATTAGATATTTTTAATGAGATATGGACTACAAAACAAAAGATATCCCTGGTTTTCATTTAAAAAATCAAGTCACTGAATGCAAGTAGTTGCCTTAGATTATTTTGTTATGAGATGATGATGTGAATTACTGTTCAAATTATTTAATGTTTTTAGCTGTAAAATACCTCCACATTTTAGTTTTCAGCGTACGGTTAAATCTTTCTACCACACATGCCTTTATGTCGCTGGCTGTTGTATAGTGTGCGATACTTATTTTTCTTTAACAAGTTTTGAAAAACTTTATTAAAGAATTCTTTCCCCGCGTCTGTTTGCAACTTTTAGGTATCTCGCTGTGTGTTAAAACTGTATCAAAAGCTTTGGCAAACCTCAGTACCCGTCTTTTTCTTTAATACTTGAGCATAGGCTTTTTTCTAAATACATTTTACGACTGTGAACAAATAATTAAAGCCATCATTATATTCAGACAGCGACTGCATATCGCAGAGATCTGCTGAGATGATGATGTGAATTACTGTTCAAATTAGTTAATGTAATAATCGTTTGGTTATTTTATGCATAGCCTAATGTTACATTTATGTGCTTAAGAATGCCTTCAAGACAGAGGAGACTGAAGCATATCTTCCTGGCTTTTTATTTAGACAGCGATGGGGTGAGGGGTGGGGAATGTGTGTGTGTGTGTGTGTGTGTGTGTGTTCCCCCTCCTCCACCATATGTTTTTACCCTTCGTGTCCTGTTAGCAAGAACAGTCAGTATCGCTTTAACACTACGAGGTCCATACGTTTCTCCATTCTTCAGACTGTAGAAATGTAGTTCATTAGCCATATAGCTGAATATATAACCCCAAACATCGCCATTTTTTAGAGTCCATTCTTCGTGAAGTTCTTCGGCTGTAGGCGTCTGAACCCGGCATACAAACTTCATTCGTTTCTTGATTGGAGCACCCAATGGATGGTTGTAAGTTGTTACCGGTGTCTCGCTGATTAAATCCATATCCAGACGTCTCTTGGCCATTTTCTCTCACTTGAAAAATATTTAACAGTGAGACTGGCTTTTTATATTAGACGATATGGGGTGAGGGGCGGGGAATGTGTGTGTGTGTGTGTGTGTGTGTGTGTGTGTTCCCCCTCCTCCACCATATGTTTTTACCATCGTGTCCTGTTAGCAAAAACAGAGAGGTTTAAAAATATATATGTTTGTTTTTAGATGCTTTAATTAATCTCATGTTATTTGCAAGTATTTGTTACATTCAATACTATATACAGGATTAACCACACAGGAAGTGGTTAGGAGGCAGGACATATATCCTATACATATTAATTGATTGAAACAACGGCATTTTATTTTTCTCATTTTTTTTAATTTTTATTTAATTTTATTTCATTTTGTAAACCGGAATCGGGACATCCGCAGGAAGTGGTTTTATTTTTATTTTATTTTATTTTGTAAACCGGAAGCGGGATATCCGCCGGATGTGGTTTTATTTTATTTTATTTTATTTTATTTTTATTTTGTAAACCGGAAGCGGGGGCGGGACATCCGCCGGAAGTGGGGGCGGGACATCCGGTAGAATAAGGCGGGACTTCCGGTAAAAGGGGCGGGGCGACCTGTCACTTTTTCTGCATACTAATGAGATTGAAACGGCATTTGTAAGACTACTGACGTAGATGCATCCAAAATCGACGAAGGCCACTGTCGTTTTTCCATACATCTGCATCAGTCTGTAAGCGCAATCCGACAACCCACACAGCTCTAGTTTACGCTGGTAACGACCTAAAGCACACCCCTCAAGTCCAGAGATGTAATCCGAAGACATGCAGCGATTTCTTCGGTCGTTCATTCAGAAAAAAAAACTAGTGGGCTCTGCCTGGCTACGTTAGCTAGCTGTTTATATTTGCACCTCCAGGATATTGGCACCTCCAGGAAAATGGCGTATTTAATATATGGCGCGTGTTGCATTGTGGGTAGCTCGTGACGTCACTGTGTGTGAAAGAATATATGTCTCATAATTATTTGTGTGAACATAAAAATAATTTGTGTGTAAATATGTGATTTGTAAATGTAAAACACCATCCACAAATTCATTTAAAAGATTTGCAAACTCACAAATAAATTTACAATTGTTAAACGGATCTGCAAATACGCTAAATATTTTCACAAATAAAAAAAAGATCTGTGAATATCTCTTTAACATTTACAACTTTCGATCAGGCATTTGTGAATCCATTTTGTATTTGTTGACCAAAAATGCGCTTGCGGATCTCAAATCTCTGCTCGTGGATCTCACATTTCTGCTTGTGGATCGTCTTTTTACACACATGGAATTCTGAGACATATTTTCCGCCGGTCTCTTCTAAAATATACTTGTGTCATTCGGTTATTTTCGGAAACCACGTGATGGCCTGCTGATGACGACATGTCCGCATGATTTCAAAGTAAGAGCATGATGGTTTGTTTAATGCTCTGTTTTTTTATTATAATGAACAGCGGAACGTTAGATGCATTCTTTGTCCCAGGAATCAGAGCACACTGTACTCACAGGAAGGGTGGGGGCTGGAGCTATTGGAGCTACAACGAGCCGTTAAAGGCAGAGAGTGAAATTCAGTGAAATACACGTAGTTTACAGAGATGCTGTTTGAAAAACCAATGTGAGTTGTGAGAACGGACCCATATCGTCTTACTGCCATCCCACGGAGCTGTAATAATGGATATATTGCACATGTTTGCTATAATTCATTATCATACTACATGATTAAATCTTCTACCATAAATGTTGTATTAAATAAAGTTAATATTACTTATTATAAGTATTATATATATATATATATATATATATATATATATATATATACATATATATATACACAGTGCAATCATTCTTTCATGCTAAATTAAGCTCTGTTGCTTGGATATCACTAGATCCTGTTACAGCGTAATATAAGTACATAACGATTGATGTGTATATTAGCATAATTACTAGCTGCTAACTGCCGCCTCGTTAATATCAAATCCATCATAATAACAATCATTACCATGCTTTTCAATGGAGAAATGAATGAAAGTAGGCCAAGTTGATAATAAGAGCTCATTGTAGGCTACATTTAAAGTTGAATTTACCCTGTCTTTGATTGGTAAGATGTATGAAATTGTATCACCATTTGTATGATTACTTTTCCTTTTAACATGTTAAAAAAAATCAATCAATTCAATCGAAATTTATCTTAAAAATATTTGAAAAACTAAGCTTGTATTTGGTTTGTTATTTATTGTTTATAGTTACCTTTAAGATTTGTTGTAGGTATGCCCAGGTTTGAACAGATATGCCCAAGTTTGAACCGTGGTTCAACTTACCCCCTGACCTGGGTCAACTTACCCCTACACTGGGGCAAGTTGAGCCACAAAACTTTTTTTTTAAGAAGTAATATTTTCACTGCCCTTGATCAAATATTAATTCTTATTATTGCCATTGATAGGAGACATCCTGAATTATAGGTGTGTGTTTTCATTTTTACTATGTGTCATTTGTCCTTGCTTAGAGGACAGCATAACTAAAAAATGGCTCAACTTACCCCACTCTCCCTACGGGTACTTCTCGGACATGCCGGGTAATCTGTGACGTTTCACTATCTCAAAAGTTGGGCCATTTTATCATCATGCGCTAATGAGCAACTCTCATAGGAATGAATGAGGCCCCGCCTCCCACGCTGTATCCAGTTCTTATTATACATCCATGGGCTTGGGGCAGAGAGAGAGAGCGTGTGCAGCGGTCTGCTTGCGCACAGAGCAGGAGTTTTATGAGAGAAAATATATTTCTCTGTGCTCAAAAATGTTCAAGTGCTCGCTCAATAGCATTTTCTATGCTCAACATGTTTCGTTGCGTGTTCAGGATAGAGGCACAAATATAACGCCATACTTCTCCATGGTCACAACCGAAGGAGAAGGAGTTGCGGTGCAGTGGCTGTTAACCAAAAGCCGGTCAGGGGCAGTGTGATGGGCAGATGTTGTTCGACGACAGCGCGTTTATGCATCAGGGCTCCTGTGTAAGATATAACGAGGGGTTACGTATTGTAACCCTAGTTGTATAAGCACAGGCGGAGCCCTCTACTCGGGCCCTGTTTGTCCAACCCAGTCTCACGGCATTTCGTGTTCACCAACACGATTTTTAATCTATTGATTCGTGTTCACCAACACGATTTGCCCCTTTTTTTCGTGTTGCACAGCACTATTTTAAAAGCAATGTATTTCTACTGGTAACGTGTTTCGTGCCTGCAGGCTGCAGCACGTCTTTTTCTCCGGTCGGGTCGTGGAAGACCGGAAGCTGTGTGGTTCATAAAAACATGTTCTTACTCAATATCAAGCCACAATTATTGCTTTTATTTTAAATCGTAAAATTTCTGACTTTTGTTGCCGTCTGTGAGGAAAATAAATGGGGCTCAGAGCCTCAGGATACTGAAATCTGTATTTTTAAATATTTTTTTCCTTCTAATTTGTTATTCTTTTCAAAATAACACACTGTTATTTACTCACCAATAACACACAATTATCCTTGCTTTTATTTATTGGTTTAATTCCATAATCTCTGGCTTTTTTGGTGTCCGTCAGCAACTGAATTTCAAAATAAAAATAACCGGAAACAGACGTAGGCCTATAAGGGACATTTCGAGCATCATTGCGATTGTCAACATTTCTGAGTTTAAGATGGCTGAACACACTACACTACCCATAATCCCCAGCTATCGTTTAGGACTACAGTCCCCGTAAGGTTACGCAGAGCGCCAAACAGCTGTGTGAAATGGAACGAAACCACGCCAGACTATCCAAAACTGGAATCGAACACCCCCCCAGAACTACACATGCTGGCTATTGTGTTTCACAAAATGTTCTATGGGACGTCTCTACTGAACGTTTTCGTTTTTCCCACAATTAGAAGTTGCCATTATTAAACACATTGGTGTTATCAAATGTAAAACATATAATTAATAAATGGGTAAAAATCACTTGTGTCCATAATGCGCAGCATTAATATATACCCACATGACAGTTCATTGCTACTTTGTAATTCTACTCCACTACAATTCAGAGGTTAACCTGATATTTTTACTGCACTGCATTTATTTGAGTTACTTTTCAGATTCTGATTAATTATGTGAAATATAAACAACCCTTAAATCAGACTTTAGTTACACCTGAGTAAAATTCAGGTAAGGTGATTGTCAAGTGCCAACAATCAGGAGAGATATTTGATAGTTGGTGCTTGAGAAGACTAAACATGTATCTGCAATTTACATGAATGGAAACAAGTAATAAAGTATATTCATTACTCGTTATTCTCTACTAATAGTTCATTAAAGACTGTATATGATGGCTATTTTGCACATCCCTTTCAAGATTTTCAAAGGTTTATTGACATATCATACACAACTACAGTGTAGTTATGCAATGAATGAAAAACTTGAGTCACAGGTTCCTCAACAGTGCATTACAAGACATCTATCAATATGTGTGTACCTCCACCATTAAACTGTCATATTCTGCACATTTCTTATTCTATCTACATACATAAGAGTATAATGTGTGTAATATCAATTAAAATAAGTGCTTCAACATAGTTAACATTGCAGGAAAGCAATATATTAGACGTGAATTACTTTGTCAGGCTTACTGTTTAATATTTAATGTTTAAATAAAGGTTAATCCGTTTTTCTGTTTTGCACCTCCTCCTATTAATATCTTTGTACATCCTGCACTAAACTGTTTTATTGTAGAGATCACTTATAGTATCTTCTTGATTTTTTATATTCTATATTTCTATATTTATACTTTCCCCCTATGAAAGTATGTACTCTTAATATTTTTTTAATCAAATATAACACATAAAAACAATAATTCAATAACGTAATTTAACCACTAGGTGGTGCACACAAGGTACACACAGCCATAATATCTTTGTATTATTAGTGTGTATGTACAACATCTGAAGATGTATAGTTTCATGCATGCTTTCACATCATTTTACAGCATATTGCTATACTATTTCAGACTCAGTGTTTACATTCTTACATTCAAAGAAAATTAGTAATATCTTTAAAAACTACAGTCCTTTTATATCAGCTGTGCACCGTTATGGTGTAAATATAACCTATCTATGAATTAGATCAAATGTAAAAGTCAGCCGAATTAGTGTTGATACTGCAAGGAGACGTATTGTGTGAAGAGAAATTGAAGATGTTGTTTAATTGTTGATATATTTATGATCCACGGCGACTGGTCATTAGGGGCAGGCACAGCCCCACCTAGTGTCAGCAGAAAGTATTAAAATAATGATTACAACAAAATGCAAAAAATAAATTAAAAAAT
>JAULUE010000418.1:0-10000 GCA_036324585.1 Champsocephalus esox
CGTTCTAGTGTGTGTGCTCTGATGTGTGTGCTGATGTGTGTGTGTTCTAGTGTGTGTGTTCTGGTGTATGCGTTCGAGTGTGTGCGTTCTGATTTGTGTGTTCTAGTGTGTGTGTGTTGTGATGTGTGTTCTGATGAGTGTGTTCTGATGTGTGTGTTCTGATGTGTGTATTCTGGTGTGTGTATTCTAGTGTGTGTTGTAGTGTGTGTGTTCTGATGTGTGTGTGTGTTCTGATGTGTGTGTGTGTTCTGATGTGTGTGTTCTGATGTGTGTTCTGATGTGTGTGTGTGTTCTGATGTGTGTGTGTGTGTGTGTGTTCTAGTGTGTGCGTTCTGGTGTGTGCTCTGATGTGTGTGTTCTAGTGTGTGTGTTTTGGTGTGTGTGTTCTGGTGTATGCGTTCTAGTGTGTGCGTTCTGATTTGTGTGTTCCGATGTGTGTGCTCCGATGTGTGTGTTCTGATGTGTGTGTTCTAGTGTGTGTGTTCTGATGTGCGGTGTTCTAGTGTGTGTTCTAGTGTGTATGTGTGTGTTCTAGTGTGTGTGTTCTAGTGTGTGTTCGAATGTGTGTGTTCTAGTGTGTGTGCGTTCTGATGTGTGTGTTCTGATGTGTGTGTTCTGATATGTGTGTGTTGTAGTGTGTGTGTTCTAGTGTTCTAGGGTGTGTTCTGATGTGTGTGTTCTAATGTGTGTGTTCTAGTGTGTGTGTTCTGATGTGTGTCTGTGTTCTGGTGTGTGCGTTCTAGTGTGTGCGTTCTAGTGCGTGTGCTCTGATGTGTGTGCTCTGATGTGTGTGTTGATGTGTGTGTTCTGATGTGTGTTCTAGTGTGTGCGTTCTAGTGTGTGTGTTCTGGTGTATGCGTTCTAGTGTGTGCATTCTGATTTGTGTGTTCTAGTGTGTGTGTGTTGTGATGTGTGTTCTGATGAGTGTGTTATAATGTGTGTGTTCTAGTGTGTGTGTGTGTGTGTTCTAATGAGTGTGTTCTGATGTGTGTGTTTGAGTGTGTGTTCTGATGTGTGTGTTCTAGTGTGTGTTCTGATGTGTGTTGTAGTGTGTGTGTTCTGATGTGTGTTGTAGTGTGTGTGTTCTGATGTGTGTTGTAGTGTGTGTGTTCTAGTGGGTGTGTTCTGATGTGTGTGTTCTAGTGGGTGTGTTCTGATGTGTGTGTTCTGGTGTATGCGTTCTAGTGTGTGCGTTCTGATGTGTGTGTTCTGATGTGTGTGTGTTGTGTGTGTGTGTGTTGTAGTGTGTGTGTTGTGTGTGTGTGTGTGTGTGTTCTGATGTGTGTGTGTCCTAGTGTGTGTGTGTGTTGTCGTGTGTGTTCTGATGTGTGTGTGTGTGTGTGTGTGTGTTGTAGTGTGTGTGTTGTCGTGTGTGTTCTGATGAGTGTGTGTGTGTGTGTTGTCGTGTGTGTTCTGATGAGTGTGTGTGTGTGTTATAGTGTGTGTGTGTGTTGTAGTGTGCGTTCTGATGAGTGCGTTCTGATGTGTGTTTATTCTGATGTGTGTGTTCTAGTGTGTGTGTTTTGATGTGTGTGTGTGTTGTAGTGTGTGTGTTGTAGTGTGTGTGTTGTAGGGTGTGTGTGTTGTAGTGTGTTCTAGTGTGTGTGTGTTCTAATGTGTGTGTTCTGATGTGTGTGTTCTGATGTGTGTGTGTGTTCTGATGTGTGTGTGTGTTCTGATGTGTGTGTTCTGATGTGTGTGTTCGATGTGTGTGTTCTAGTGTGTGTGTTCTAGTGTGTGTGTTCTTGTGTGTGTGTTCTGATGTGTGTTCTGATGTGTGAGTTCTAGTGTGTGTGTTCTGATGTGTGTGTTGTGATGTGTGTGTTCTGAGTGTGTGTGTGTTCTGATGTGTGTGTTCTGATGTGTGTGTTCTAGTGTGTGTGTTCTGATGTGTGTGTTCGAGTGTGTGTGTGTTCCGATGTGTGTGTGTTCTGATGTGTGTGTTCTGATGTGTGTGTTCTGGTGTGTGTATTCTAGTGTGTGTTGTAGTGTGTGTGTTCTGATGTGTGTGTGTGTTCTGATGTGTGTGTGTGTTCTGATGTGTGTGTTCTGATGTGTGTTCTGATGTGTGTGTGTGTGTTCTGATGTGTGTGTGTGTGTGTTCTAGTGTGTGCTTCTAGTGTGTGCGTTCTGGTGTGTGCTCTGATGTGTGTGTTCTGATGTGTGTTCTAGTGTGTGTGTTCTAGTGTGTGTGTTCTGATGTGTGTGTTCTAGTGTGTGTGTTTTGATGTGTGTGTGTGTGTGTGTGTGTGTGTGTGTGTGTGTTGTAGTGTGTGTGTTGTAGTGTGTGTGTGTTGTAGTGTGTGTGTTGTAATGTGTTCTAGTGTGTGTGTGTTCTAATGTGTGTGTTCTGATGTGTGTATTCTAGTGTGTGTATTCTAGTGTGTGTTGTAGTGTGTGTTCTGATGTGTGTGTGTGTGTTTGGATGTGTATGTGTTGTAGTGTGTGTGTTCTGATTTGTTCAAGTGTGTGTGTGTTCTAATGTGTGTGTTCTGATGTGTGTGTTCTGATGTGTGTTCTGATGTGTGTATTCTAGTGTGTGTATTCTAGTGTGTGTTGTAGTGTGTGTTCTAATGTTTGTGTTCTGATGTGTGTGTTCTGATGTGTGTTCTGATGTGTGTGTGCGTTCTAGTGTGTGTGTTCTGGTGTATGCGTTCTAGTGTGTGCGTTCTGATTTGTGTGTTCCGATGTGGTTGCCCCGATGTGTGTGTTCGATATGTGTGTTCTGATGTGTGTGTACTGGTGTGTGTGTTCTGATGTGTGTTCTAGTGTGTGTGTTGTGTTGTAGTGTGTGTTGTAGAGTGCGTGTTAGTGTGTGTGTTCTAATGTGTGTATTCTAGTGTGTGTATTCTCGTGTGTGTAGTAGTGTGTGTGTTCTAATGTTTGTGATCTGATGTTTGTGTTCTGATGTGTGTGTGTTCTGATGTGTGTGTCTTCAGATGTGTGTTCTGATGTGTGTTTGTGTTCTGATGTGTGTGTGTGTTCTAGTGTGTGCGTTCTAGTGTGTGCGTTCTGGTGTGTGCTCTGATGTGTGTGTTGATGTGTGTGTTCTAGTGTGTGCGTTCTAGTGTGTGCGTTCTGATTTGTGTGCTCCATGTGTGTGTTCTGATGTGTGTGTGTTCTAGTGTGTGTGTTCTGATGTGTGTTCTAGTGTGTGTGTTCTAGTGTGTGTTCTGATGTGTGTTCTGATGTGTGTGTGTTCTAGTGTGTGTTCTAGTGTGTGTGTGTGTTGTAGTGTGTGTGTGTTCTAGTGTGTGTGTTCTAGTGTGTGTTCGATGTGTGTTCTGGTGTGTGTGTTTGAATGTGTGTGTTCTAGTGTGTGTGTGTGTGTGTGTGTGTGTTCTGGTGTGTGTGTGTGTGTGTGTGTCGATGTGTGTGTGTTCTGATGTGTGTTCGATGTGTGTGTGTGTGTTCTGATGTGTGTGTTCTAGTGTGTGTGTTCTGATGTGTGTGTTCTAGTCTGTGTGTGTTCTAGTGTGTGTTCCGATGTTTGTGTTCTAGTGTGTGTGTTCCGATGTGTGTGTTCAAGTGTGGGTGTTCGATGTGTGTGTTCTGGTGTGTGTTTTGTGTGTGTGTGTGTGTGTTCTAGTGTGTGTGTTCTAGTGTGTGTGTTCTAGTGTGTGTGTTCTGATGTGTGTGTTCTGATATGTGTGTTCTGATGTGTGTTGTAGTGTGTGTTCTGATGTGTGTGTGTTCGGATGTGTGTATGTGTTGTAGTGTGTGTGTTCTGATGTGTGTGTGTTCTAGTGTGTGTGTGTGTGTGTGTTGTAGTGTGTGTTCTGATGTGTGTGTGTGTGTTGTAGTGTGTGTGTGTGTGGGTGTTGTAGTGTGTGTGTTGTAGTGTGTGTTCTGATGAGTGTGTTCTGAGGTGTGCGTTCTGATGTGTGTGTTCTGATGTGTGTGTTCTGATGTGTGTTCTGATGTGTGTGTGTTCTAGTGTGTGTGTGTGTTGTAGTGTGTGTGTGTGTGTGTTGTAGTGTGTGTGTTGTAGTGTGTGTGTGTGTGTGTGTGTTCTGATGAGTGTGTTCTGATGTGTGCGTTCTGATGTGTGTGTGTGTGTGTGTGTTGTAGTGTGTGTGTGTGTGTTGTAGTGTGTTCTGATGTGTGCTTTCTGATGTGTGTGTTCTGATGTGTGTGTTCTGATGTACGTGTGTTCTGATGTGTGTTCTGATGTGTGTGTGTTCTAGTGTGTGTGTGTGTGTGTGTGTTGTAGTGTGTGTGTTGTAGTGTGTGTTCTGATGTGTGTGTGTGTGTGTGTTGTAGTGTGTGTGTGTTGTAGTGTGTGTTCTGATGAGTGTGTTCTGATGTGTGTGTTTTGATGTGTGTGTGTTGTAGAGTGCGTGTTAGTGTGTGTGTTCTAATGTGTGTGTTCTTGTGTGTGTGTGTGTTGTAGTGTGTTCTAGTGTGTGTGTGTTCTAATGTGTGTGTTCTGATGTGTGTGTTCTGATTTGTGTATTCTAGTGTGTGTATTCTAGTGTGTGTTGTAGTGTGTATGTGTTCTAATGTTTGTGTTCTGATGTGTGTGTGTTCTGATGTGTGTGTGTGCGTTCTAGTGTGTGCGTTCTAGTGTGCATTCTGGTGTGTGTTCTGATGTGTGTTCCGATGTGTGTGTGTTCTGATGTGTGTGTGTTCTAGTGTGTGTGTGTTCTGATGTGTGTGTTCTGATGTGTGTGTTCTAGTGTGTGTGTGTTCTGATGTGTGTTCCGATGTGTGTGTGTTCTGATGTGTGTGTGTTCTGATGTGTGTGTTCTAGTGTGTGTGTGTTCTGATGTGTGTGTTGTAGTGTGTGTGTTAGTGTGTGTGTGTTGTAGTGTGTGTGTCCTAGTGTGTGTTGTAGTGCGTGTGTGTGTGTGTTCTAGTGTGTGTGTTCTAGTGCGTGTGTTAGTGTGTTCTAGTGTGTGTGTTCTAGTGTGTGTGTTCTATATGTGGTCTGATGTGTGTGTTCTGATGTGTGTGTTCTAATGTGTGTTCTGATGTGTGTTCGAGTGTGTGTGTTCAGATGTGTGTGTGTGTTGTGATGTGTGTGTGATGTGTGTTCCGATGTGTGTGTTCTGATGTGTGTGTTCCAATGTGTGTGTTCCGATGTGTGTGTTCTAGTGTGTGTGTTCTAGTGTGTGTGTGTTCTGATGTGTGTGTTCTGATGTGTGTGTTCTGATGTGTGTGTTCTGATATGTGTGTTCTGATATGTGTTGTAGTGTGTGTGCTGTTGTGTGTGTTCTGATGTGTGTGTGTGTGTGTGTGTTCGATGTGTGTATGTGTTGTAGTGCGTGTGTTCTATGTGTGTGTGTTCTGATGTGTGTGTGTGTGTGTGTTGTAGTGTGTGTGTTGTGTGTTGTAGTGTGTATTCTGATGTGTGTGTTCTGATGTGTGTGTTCTAGTGTGTGTGTTCTGATGTGTGTGTTCTAGTGTGTGTTCTAATGTGTGTGTTCTAGTCTGCGTGTGTTCTGATGTGTGTTCTGATGTGTGTTCTGATGTGTGTTCTGATGTGTGTGTTCTGATGTGTGTGTGTGTGTGTGTGTTCAGATGTGTGTATGTTCTGGTGTGTGTGTTCTGGTGTGTGTGTGTGTTCTGATGTGTGTGTTCCGATGTGTGTGGTCTAGTGTGTGTGTTCTAGTGTGTGTGTGTGTGTTCTAGTGTGTGTGTGTTCTAGTGTGTGTGTGTTCTAGTGTGTGTGTTCTGATAAGTGTGTTCTGATGTGTGTGTTCTGATGTGTGTTTTCTAGTGTGTGTGTTCTAATGTGTGTTTTCTAGTGTGTGTTTTCTAGTGTGTGTGTTGTAGTATCTGTGTTGTTGTGTGTGTTCTAGTGTGTGTGTTCTGATGTGTGTTCTAATTTGTGTGTTCTGATGTGTGTGTTCTAATGTGTGTGTTCTAGTGTGTGTGTTGTAGTGTGTGTGTTGTGATGTGTGTGTTGTGATGTGTGTGTTGTGATGTGCGTTCCGATGTGTGTGTGTGTGTGTGTTCTGATGTGTGTGTTCTAGTGTGTGTGTGTTCTGATGTTTGTGTTCAGATGTGTGTTCTAGTGTGTTCCGATGTGTGTGTTCTAGTGTGTGTGTTCCGATGTGTGTGTTCTAGTGTGTGTGTTCCGATGTGTGTGTTATGATGTGTGTGTTCTGATGTTTGTGTTCCGATGTGTGTGTTCTAGTGTGTCTTCAAGTGTGGGTGTTCCGATGTGTGTGTTCCGATGTGTGTGTTCTGATGTGTGTGTTCTGGTGTGTGTGTTCTAGTGTGTGTGTGTTCTAGTGTGTGTGTTCTGATGTGTGTTCTAGTGTTTGTGTTCTGATGTGTGTTCTAGTGTGTGTGTTCTGATGTGTGTGTTCTGATAGGTGTGTTCTGATGTGTGTTGTAGTGTGTGTGTTGTAGTGTGTGTTCTGATGTGTGTGTGTGTTCGGATGTGTGTATGTGTTGTAGTGTGTGTGTTCTGATGTGTGTGTGTTCTAGTGTGTGTGTTGTAGTGTGTGTGTTGTGTGTGTGTTCTGATGAGTGTGTTCTGATGTGTGCGTTCTGATGTGTGTGTTCTGATGTGTGTGTTCTGATGTACGTGTGTTCTGATGTGTGTTTTGATGTGTGTGTGTGTGTTGTAGTGTGTGTTGTAGTGAGTGTGTTGTAGAGTGCGTGTTAGTGTGTGTGTTCTAATGTGTGTATTCTAGTGTGTGTATTCTAGTGTGTGTATTCTAGTGTGTGTTGTAGTGTGTGTGTTCTAATGTTTGTGTTCTGATGTGTGTGTGTTCTGATGTGTGTTCTGATGTGTGTGTGTGTGCGTTCTAGTGTGTGCATTCTGGTGTGTGTTCTGATGTGTGTTCTGATGTGTGTGTGTTCTGATGTGTGTGTGTTCTAGTGTGTGGGTGTGTTCTGATGTGTGTGTTCTAGTGTGTGTGTGTTGTAGTGTGTGTTTTAGTGTGTGTTAGTGTGTGTGTTGTAGTGTGTGTGTCGTAGTGTGTGTTGTAGTGCGTGTGTGTGTGTTCTAGTGTGTGTGTTCTAGTGCGTGTGTTAGTGTGTTCTAGTGTGTGTGTTCTCGTGTGTGTGTTCTATATGTGGTCTGATGTGTGTGTTCTGATGTGTGTGTTCTAATGTGTGTTCTGATGTGTGTTCGAGTGTGTGTGTTCTGATGTGTGTGTTCTTGTGTGTGTGTGTGTGTGATGTGTGTGTGATGTGTGTTCCGATGTGTGTGTTCTAGTGTGTGTGTGTTCTGATGTGTGTGTTCTGATGTGTGTTCTGATGTGTGTTTCGATGTTGTGTGTGTTCTGATGTGTGTGTTCCAGTGTTGTAGTCAAGTCACCAATTCACGAGTGCAAGTCACCCTCGAGTCACCACTCTTCGAGTCCAAGTCCGAGTCACCAAGGGAGAGTCGTAGTCGAGTCCGAGTCCAAGTCACCCAAGGAGTGTCCAAGTCGAGTCCGAGTCATCATTACCTGTGTTCGAGTCCGAGTCCAATTTCGAGTCACTTAAGAAGAGTCCAAGTCAAGTCCGAGTCACAAGTCTTCATGTATTAATCTTCGTGGATATATGTTTTGAAATGTAGCTGCTCCTCTACATTGCTGTTATCCTGTCTATTGAACTGCTGTGAAGCGAGTTTGGCTACAATTCTTGTAAAAGGTGCTATACAAATATAAAGCTTATTTCTAATATTAATATTATTATTATATATAAATAAACTATATTTAAAATGAGTTACCTTTTAGAGAAGTGATTATATTTGTATGCCAATATTTTCCTATGGTAAAGTTTTCGTTTTGCACTTTTATTTTGATAGTAATAAGATGGGGACTCTTATTTTGAAGGAACTTTTACGGGTTAAATCAGTTTACCGATAAAGATTTATCCCCAGAAAGCACATGGCTACTTAGCATGCAAAATGACGTCATTGATTGATTAGATCACGTTACTCTGATGATAGTGTTCAAGACAGCCTATATGTCTGAACTCGATCCTTAGAGTAATGTGTTACGGAGCCTTCTCTTCTATATTGTTTCCACATAACGAGCATTTTGCGCTGCTCTTTTCCAATGTGGAAGCAGAATGTGTGAAAGCATACAGCATGATGCGGGGTGTGTCTGTAGACATCTCTAGACTGGAATAGCGGGGCCCAGTACGTGAACTCGCCATACAGGATAGAGGACATCAGACTCCAGAGAAAATGTGCTCGAGTCCGAGTCCAAGTCGGAGCGTCAATGTACGAGTCGAGTCCGAGTCATCGTGGGGGGGGAATTCACGAGTCCGAGTCCAAGACATCCTGTGCGAGAATTCACGAGTCCAAGTCCGAGTCGCGTCAATCAGTGCGCGAGTCCGAGACGAGTCCCGAAAATCGGCACTCAAGTCCGACTCGAGTCGGAGTCCAGGACTCGAGTACTCCATCTCTGGGTGTGTGTGTGTTCTGATGTGTATGTGTTCTAGTGTGTGTGTGTGTGTGTGTTGAAGTGTGTGTTGTAGTGTGTGTGTTGTTGTGTGTGTGTGTTGTAGTGTGTGTGTTGTTGTGTGTGTGTTCTAGTGCGTGTGTTAGTGTGTTCTAGTGTGTGTGTTCTAATATGTGTGTTCTGAAGTGTGTTCTAGTGTGTGTGTTCTAGTGTGTGTGTTCTAGTGTGCGTGTTCTGATGTGTGTGTGTGTTCTGATGTGTGTGTGTTCGAGTGTGTGTGTTCTGATGTGTGTGTTCTAGTGTGTGTGTGTGTGTGTTCTGATGTGTGTGTTCGAGTGTGTGTGTTCTGATGTGTGTGTGTGTGTGTTGTAGTGTGTGTGTTGTTGTGTGTGTGTGTTGAAGTGTGTGTTGTAGTGTGTGTGTTGTTGTGTGTGTGTTCTAGTGCGTGTTAGTGTGTTCTAGTGTGTGTGTTCTAATATGTGTGTTCTGAAGTGTGTTCTGAAGTGTGTTCTAGTGTGTGTGTTCTGATGTGTGTGTTCTGTGTGTGTTGTGTGTGTGTGTGTTGTGTGTGTGTGTGTGTTGTGTGTGTGTGTGTGTGTTGTGTGTGTGTGTGTGTGTGGTGTGATGTGTGTTCTGGTGTGATGTGTGTTCTGGTGTGATGTGTGTTCTGGTGTGTGTTCTGATGAGTGTGTTTTAATGTGTGTGTTCTAGTGTGTGTGTTCTGATGTGTGTATCTAGTGTGTGTTCTAGTGTGTGTGTTCTAATGTGTGGTCTAGTGTGTGTGTTCTGATGTGTGTGTTCTATGTGTGTTTGATGTGTGTTCTGATGTGTGTAATCTAGTGTGTGTTCTAGTGTGTGTGTTCTAATATGTGTGTTCTGATGTGTGTTCTGAAGTGTGTTCTAGTGTGTGTGTTCTGATGTGTGTGTTCTGTGTGTGTGTGTGTGTGTGTGTGTGTGTGTGTGTGTGTGTGTGTGGTGTGATGTGTGTTCTGGTGTGATGTGTGTTCTGTGTGATGTGTGTTCTGGTGTGTGTTCTGTGAGTGTGTTTTATGTGTGTGTTCTGTGTGTGTGTTCTGATGTGTGTATCTAGTGTGTGTTCTAGTGTGTGTGTTCTAATGTGTGGTCTAGTGTGTGTGTTCTGATGTGTGTGTTCTATGTGTGTTCTGATGTGTGTTCTGATGTGTGTAATCTAGTGTGTGTTCTGTGTGTGTGTTCTAATGTGTGGTCTAGTGTGTGTGTTCTGATGTGTGTGTTCTATGTGTGTTCTGATGTGTGTTCTGATGTGTGTGTTTGAGTGTGTGTGTTCTGTATGTGTTTGATGTGTGTTCTGATGTGTGTGTTCTGACGTGTGTGTGTGTTCTGATGTGTGTGTTCTAGTGTGTGTGTGTGTGTTCTATGTGTGTGTTCTAGTGTGTGTTCTAGAAATGTGTGTTCTAGTCTGCGTGTGTTTTGATGTGTGTTTGTGTGTGTGTTTGAGTGTGTGTGTTCTGATGTGTGTGTTTGAGTGTGTGTGTTCTGATTGTGTTCTGATGTGTGTTCTGATGTGTGTGTGTTCTAGTGTGTGTTTGATGTGTGTGTTCTGTGTGTGTGTTCGATGTGTGTGTTCGATGTGTGTGTTCTGTGTGTGTGTGTTCTGGTGTGTGTGTTTG
>JAULUE010000015.1:0-31261 GCA_036324585.1 Champsocephalus esox
CTGGTCTCCCAGCTGTGTGTGTCACTCTTTAGTGTCCCCTGGTCTCCAGCTGTGTGCGTCACTCTTTAGTGTCCCCTGGTCTCCAGCTGTGTTCGTCACTCTTTAAATCCTAAGGTAGAGACTGCTGTCAGAAGAGAAACACCACCACACTAAAATGTTCCAGAAACAACATATTTAAATCCAATAACGACATCTACATTTAAAAAGAACTATAGTGGATTAGAACAGCTTGTAACTCAATTCAACCGTTATATTCATAAGATAATACAAAGCTAATTGTCCCGAGTGTCTTGGATTCATGACGATATTGAGGTTTTTTTGAAGCAGTTCAATTTAAATATAAGGCTAGTTGGATTATGTGCTAATGAACATCATGTTTCATTTCTTCAAATGATCTCCAACCTTTATCAAGCATCACAATGCAGTCTCTGACATGGTCCAGAATGCTAACAAGTACTTTTGGTACTTTGACTTTCTGTCGATGCTAATGCTGCGCGTGCTATCAAGTGCGTGAAGACGTTTCTTCACGTGCATGTGCAGTACTTTGACTTGTTCCAGAGCATTCTTACAATGTAGTACTGCTACTTATACTTAGGTAACATATCTGAGAACTTCCTCTTGCTCTGATCATGGTATTAATTAAGTCTGTCTGAGTGTGTGTGTGTGTGTGTGTGTGTGTGTGTGTGTGTGTGTGTGTGTGTGTCTGCTCACTTCATATGACATAATGCAACGTTCTTTCCTGTGCTGTCTTCTGGGGGGTGTTGTGGGGTGTTCTGTGCCACTTAGTGAAACAGCTCGGGTGAGTCATTGGTGGAAAGAGGGGAGGAAGAAATATTGCTGTTAAATGACTCCGGACAGCATGACGTCACGGGGTAATTAAAACTGCTTGCTGGAATTCCGTTTCCAATTCCTGCGCTCAGGTTTGGAGGAGGATTTTTTTTTGGAGCACCTGCAGGTTGGTGTGTGTGTGTGTGTGTGTGTGTGTGAAATATTTTCACTGGACGGAGTTCAAACTTTGTAGGGAAGGAGAAAAAAAGCGGAGGCAGCGGCATTACGCCATTCTTGGAAAAAAAAGTGGGATTTAAAGAAGTTTCTCTCCGGATCCGCAGCAGACTCGCGCCGCGGAGGCTTTGCTGCAGGTCCACGTGTCCTCCGCCTCCCTCTGGATGCCTGCTCCTGCCCCACAGCCCGGAGCTGCACTATGGTTCCTGCGCAGGACGGCTGGGAGAATAAGGGTCTGCAGGACTTGTTTCTAATAACTCTGAGTCAACTTCTTTGCTCTGACAACCGTTCACATGTCCGCAGCGCACAGCCGGGAGAAGCTGTCCGCGTGACCCTGAGAGGACACTCAGAGGATGAGACAGACGGGCAGAACAGGCCTGCTCCCTCTTCTCACTTCTAACCAAACTGATTTTTTATTTCTGAACATTTCTGCGCCTTATCACCATGACGACCTGGCACCGCGCGACAGGGCTTTAGGATGGAAGTCGTGAAGCGAGTCTGTCTTCTGCTCAGCTGCTGGACTCTGCTCTTCCTGCATCCCGTCCTCGGGTCGCTCAGCAGACCGGCAGGAGGAGGGAGAGCCGGCAGAACACCAGCCGCAGGAAGGCAACCGGTGCTCGGGGTGTGGAAACCGTCCCCGGTGAGCCCTGCGAGGATTACGCGGATCCGTGCCGGTCCTCCGTTAATAAAAGGAGAGACGACTGGTATCAAAAGCAGAATTACAGCTCCCGCAGCGTCGCCTCCGCGCGGTTCAGTGGTGCCGGTGAACCGCGCGGGCATCCCGGTGCGTAAAGAGCCCGTGCGTAAAGCTCCTGCCGCTCTGAGCGCACGTGCAGCGGGGAAAGGAGTCGGGACTGTAGCCGGTGCTGCTGCTGGCTCACCGGGGGAAAAGGTGGGGAAGGTTCCCGCTGCTCTCGTGCGCACCGGGGCTCCGCAGAGAGCCGTGCAGCCGCTGGTCACCCCGCACGACTACATGCTGTCTCTGTACTGGTCCCTCTCCACCGGGGCTCTGAACAGCAGCGCGCTGCACGAGGCCGGGCTGGCCAACACCATCACCAGCTTCGTGGACCGAGGACAAGGTAACCCCGCTCTCTCTCGCTCTCTCTCTCTCTCTCCTCACAGCCCTCTGCATGGCTCCTGCTGCTGTCTGCAGAGCTCTCAGCCCTCACCCTCTGCATGGCTCCTGCTGCTGTCTGCAGAGCTCTCAGCCCTCACCCTCTGCATGGCTCCTGCTGCTGTCTGCAGAGCTCTCAGCCCTCACCCTCTGCATGGCTCCTGCTGCTGCTAACTAAGAGAAGCTGGCTGTGCTGTCGACATGCTGCAGAGGGGCTCTTTGGCTACATGTGGACTTCTAATCGCATGGCCAAAGGTTTCTGAATGTTAACTTCCTTCGAGCAGGGGCATCTGTACGGCAGCCCCTGCCTCTATTGCCGTGTGAAGGGGTGCATGTTAATACCTGTAGTACCATAGAGGGGGTATTCACAGAAAAGAGCCCCAGCTTAATGGTACCTAACAAGAGAAACACAGATACACATCCTGTACCAGTCCTCTTTCTCCACAAACTGTTGCCCTGCATGTCCTGCTGCTGCTTGAAGGTTTTATTTGTGCATTTATGGCTCTCTAAAACCCCAATTATCACCACAAACATTTCCTCCATCCAAACACAATGGTAACTGTGGTGTAAGTACATGTGGCTCAATGTAGTACTTCTGTATGATCTGTGTTTGCATACGGACACACTGTACTCATTCTAACGTTATAACAGTACTATTTTCATTATATTGCGTTTAGCTTCTTTGAATGCACCGCAATTACGAAAGTAAATTCCTCGTAGTGTAAACCTACTTTATAATGAAACAGACTCTGAAGCTGAAAAGCTCTTTCTGGCGATGTCACGTGCATGCGGTGGATTAAAGGAGGTGTAGCAGCAGAGGTCGCGTTAACCGAATATTTTTCGTCTATGACGGATTTTTTTTTAACAATGACGGACAAATCTGAAAGCAGTCCGTCATTTTGACGGATTACAACAAGCTCGGAACAGCGCCACAGTGTCCCCGCAGCGAGGCTCCGGTGTTCTGCTCGCCCTCCAAAAAGGAAATCTTACCGATTCCAAACCTAACTGTGCCATCAGATCATTGACATGTCTGTGAGTTTTGGCTTTACGCTGCGAGCCATGCATAACACGGCGCATGTGAACTGCCCCCCCCCCGTGACAGTTCACGAGCATGCGTCAGAGTTGTGTAAAGGCCGACGGGTAATTCTGGATTTTGACAGAAGTTACGACCCTGTCCGTCAAAATGACGGGCAGCGGGAAAGTGTAGCGCAACCTCTGAGTAGCAGTGGCGCAGATACGAACACCACCTTCTGCGTAATGCGCCTTGGGGTTGAAAGGCTTTGGGGCATTGATCACGTGACTCACTGCACAGAGGTGGCGATTGATCTCATGATGAGTCAGGAAACTGACAGAGGAAGGGACAGGAGAGGAGGAACTTCATGGATCCCACATGTTGTCACGAGGCAAAGCACGAGGTCAAACACACAGGAACATCCATGCAAAGGAACCTCAGACCGATACGACCCGCTGCTGCTGCTGCCATGGTTACACACAGAGCACGTGCCACTGGGCGCTGTGGGCCGTCACAGAGGGCTCCACCCCTTTCAATAACACTAGTGTCTTCAGAATGTGACATATACAAAATAAATGTGCATGCACTTTAGCAGAGGAACAGACTGCGTGACGCTGTGGCAAAGGAGGCGAGAGGGTGAGTGAAGAGGAGGTGACGAAGGGCACACTCAGGAGGAAGCAAGCAGTACATCCTCTCAATGTGTTCAGAGAGCGCGACGTAACAGAGGGGATGATGGGAAAAAAGAAGTACTCAGATCTTGAGTAAAAGTAGAAGTACTCAGATCTTGGACTTGAGTAAAAGTAGAAGTACTCAGATCTTGTACTTGAGTAAATTAGAAGTACTCAGATCTTGTAGTAAAAGTCGAAGTACTCAGATCTTGTAGTTAAAGTAGAAGTACTCAGATCTTGTAGTTAAAGTCGAAGTACTCAGATCTTGTAGTTAAAGTAGAAGTCCTCAGATCTTGTACTTGAGTAAAAGTAGAAGTACTCAGATCTTGTAGTAAAAGTAGAAGTACTCAGATCTTGTACTTGAGTAAAGTAGAAGTACTCAGATATTGTACTTGAGTCAAGTAGAAGTACTCAGATCTTGTACTTGAGTAAAAGTAGAAGTACTCAGATCTTGTTCTTGAGTAAAAGTAGAAGTACTGAGATCTTGTACTTGAGTAACAGTAGAAGTACCAGAGTGTAGGAATACTCTGTTAGCTAGTCTGAAGTACTTTGTAGACTGCAGGGTAGCTGGTGGAGGAGCAGCTAGTCTGAAGTACTTTGTAGACTGCAGGGTAGCTGGTGGAGGTGCAGCTAGTCTGAAGTACTTTGCAGGCTGCAGGGTAGCTGGTGAAGGAGCAGCTAGTCTGAAGTACTTTGCAGGCTGCAGGGTAGCTGGTGGAGGTGCAGCTAGTCTGAAGTACTTTGTAGACTGCAGGGTAGCTGGTGGAGGTGCAGCTAGTCTGAAGTACTTTGTAGACTGCAGGGTAGCTGGTGGAGGTGCAGCTAGTCTGAAGTACTTTGTAGACTGCAGGGTAGCTGGTGAAGGTGCAGCTAGTCTGAAGTACTTTGTAGACTGCAGGGTAGCTGGTGAAGGTGCAGCTAGTCTGAAGTGCTTTGTAGGCTGCAGGGTAGCTGGTGGAGGTGCAGCTAGTCTGAAGTGCTTTGTAGGCTGCAGGGTAGCTGGTGAAGGTGCAACTAGTCTGAAGTGCTTTGTAGACTGCAGGGTAGCTGGTGAAGGTGCAGCTAGTCTGAAGTGCTTTGTAGACTGCAGGGTAGCTGGTGGAGGTGCAGCTAGTCTGAAGTACTTTGTAGACTGCAGGGTAGCTGGTGGAGGAGCAGCTAGTCTGAAGTACTTTGTAGACTGCAGGGTAGCTGGTGGAGGAGCAGCTAGTCTGAAGTACTTTGTAGACTGCAGGGTAGCTGGTGAAGGTGCAGCTAGTCTGAAGTACTTTGTAGACTGCAGGGTAGCTGGTGGAGGAGCAGCTAGTCTGAAGTGCTTTGTAGGCTGCAGGGTAGCTGGTGAAGGTGCAACTAGTCTGAAGTGCTTTGTAGACTGCAGGGTAGCTGGTGAAGGTGCAGCTAGTCTGAAGTACTTTGTAGACTGCAGGGTAGCTGGTGGAGGTGCAGCTAGTCTGAAGTGCTTTGTAGGCTGCAGGGTAGCTGGTGGAGGTGCAGCTAGTCTGAAGTGCTTTGTAGACTGCAGGGTAGCTGGAGGATTCCCTCCGGGTGGAACTGAAGGCTGATCGTGTTCTGAAGCTGCAGCTGGTTCCCAATGGAAGTGTTCGTGGCTGTTGACGGCCACCCTAGTATTGCAATATAGAGAGAGGATCTTTCGTCTATGAGCCTCCCCTCATTGAAAAAAATAATATTCTAGTTTATTTTCTAACTGTACTTCATCCTTCCTTCCTTTTTCTGCTTTATTAACTTCTTCAAATGGTCCGAAGGCACGGAGATCATCCGTGCAACATGTGGCCGAATAGAGGAAAGTAGAGAGCGATGTGTCGGCCGTCAGCCCCGCGCGTCTGAAGCTGCAGCTGGGTCGATGTGTCGGGCCGTCGTTACGCGTTTGCACGTCAGCCACGGTACTGATCAGCTCCTACGCCAACATGTGAACATTACACAAGGTTTCACATTCAATGCACAATGTCGCGTACTTCCAAAAACGATTTTTCACTGTTAAACTTCTAAATGTATCCCCGAGGATTATTCCCCGTTAAACGTTTTGCCCTGTTTTTAATATCCGAGTGAAATATTTATGACTTAAAACCAAGTTGCCACAGGCCAGTGCTCATGCATGTAGCTGTGTATATTTATACTCGTGTATGTATATGTGCGTGCTGTTAGCCTCTGTGTGTTTCTGGCCATCTGGCGAGGCGCTGCTGATCCACGGCCTCAGGAGGGTAAATAAACACTCCTCCAGCCACAAGTGGGCCGCCCCCTGTGTCATGTTGTCTTTACGGTGTAAAACTGTTTCAAACAATGTTTAAATGACCAGGGCTTCATATTTCTAGCCCTGCTAAAGGTTTACATTTCAAGCACTTCATGTACTTTTAATTTGGGCTCTATTTGTTTAGCGTGTCCTCAGTAAATCGCCGGTGACCACCCCCGCGTGAGGCCGACACATCGCTTTCTTCTCTGCTCTTACTCTCTTTTGCCACATGTTGCACGGATGGTTTCCGTGCCTTCAGACCGTTTGAAGAAGGAAAGAAAGCAGAAACACGGAAGGAAAGACTCGAGTATACGTAGAACATAAACTCGGACATTATTTTTTCAATGAGGGGAAACTCAAACACATTCCTCTCTCGGCAGTACAGGCAGTAGAGACACTACATACTGATATACACCTGGACATCAGCAGGAGAGGACTCTTTAAAGTAGAGACACTACATACTGATATACACCTGAACATCAGCAGGAGAGGACTCTTTAAAGTAGAGACACTACATACTGATATACACCTGGACATCAGCAGGAGAGGACTCTTTAAAGTAGAGACACTACATACTGATATACACCTGAACACCAGCAGGAGAGGACTCTTTAAAGTAGAGACACCACATACTGATACACACCTGAACATCAGCAGGAGAGGACTCTTTAAAGTAGAGACACTACATACTGATACACACCTGAACATCAGCAGGAGAGGACTCTTTAAAGTAGAGACACTACATACTGATATACACCTGAACATCAGCAGGAGAGGACTCTTTAAAGTAGAGATACTACATACTGATATACACCTGAACATCAGCAGGAGAGGACTCTTTAAAGTAGAGACACTACATACTGATATACACCTGAACATCAGCTGGAGAGGACTCTTTAAAGTAGAGACGCTACATACTGATATACACCTGAACATCAGCTGGAGAGGACTCTTTAAAGTAGAGACGCTACATACTGATATACACCTGAACATCAGCAGGAGAGGACTCTTTAAAGTAGAGACACTACATACTGATATACACCTGAACATCAGCTGGAGAGGACTCTTTAAAGTAGAGACACTACATACTGATATACACCTGAACATCAGCAGGAGAGGACTCTTTAAAGTAGAGACACTACATACTGATATACACCTGAACATCAGCAGGAGAGGACTCTTTAAAGTAGATACACTCCATACTGATATACACCTGGACATCAGCAGGAGAGGACTCTTTAAAGTAGATACACTCCATACTGATATACACCTGGACATCAGCAGGAGAGGACTCTTTAAAGTAGAGACACTACATACTGATATACACCTGAACATCAGCTGGAGAGGACTCTTTAAAGTAGAGACGCTACATACTGATATACACCTGAACATCAGCAGGAGAGGACTCTTTAAAGTAGAGACACTACATACTGATATACACCTGAACATCAGCAGGAGAGGACTCTTTAAAGTAGAGACACTACATACTGATATACACCTGAACATCAGCAGGAGAGGACTCTTTAAAGTAGAGACACTACATAGTGATATACACCTGAACATCAGCAGGAGAGGACTCTTTAAAGTAGAGACACTACATACTGATATACACCTGAACATCAGCAGGAGAGGACTCTTTAAAGTAGAGACACTACATACTGATATACACCTGAACGTCAGCAGGAGAGGACTCTTTAAAGTAGAGACACTACATACTGATATACACCTGAACATCATCTGAGTTGGGGCCCTTTAATAAATATACATCCATCACTGAGAGTGTTTTAAAAATACACATTCCTCTCAGTTTGAGCCTTAATCAGATCTTCCACAGAGGCGGGCCAGTGTGTGGGCTGTCATTGGTTGCTCCTCAGCAGCAGCTGCTGGTTAGCAGCCTATGGGCAGTTACATAGCTGCAGGTTTGTAATAAGAGGCCTGTTTACAGTCCGCTGTGGTCTCTGTCTGGTTCTAATGTACTTTTCAATGCCAGCTTAAGTCCTGCATAGGAAGGAGGGGGAATGACGTGAGAAGAAGTGAGCAGTGTGTGTGTGTGTGTGTGTGTGTGTGTGTGTGTGTGTGCGTGTGTGTGTGTGCGTGTGTGGGTAAGTAGATTTCATTGCTGGATTTCATTTGGACATGGACGTTAACTGGTTTCCGTCACTGACAGCAAAAGGAAAAAAACATTACACACCATTGTCATTCCTTCTGTGTGTGCATGTGTGTGTGTGTGTGTGTATGTGTGTGTGTGTGTGTGTGTGTGTGTGTGTGTGTGTGTTTGCATTGGGGTTGCAACTACCTACCACATGTACCACAGCCCAAAGTTATGTTTTCAAAACCAAAAGATATTCAGTTAAATAACACGACGTCAAAAAGGGATTTTCACTTCTGAGGATATTGAAAAATAATATTTGTTGTTGATCGACTAATTGCATGTAGGGTTAACAGGGTTTATCTTAACAACAAGAAATATGACAACGTTATTGTCAATCTTTCAGCTTGTGTGTACAGAGAGATCGAAATGCCGAATACAAATATATATTAAAATATGGAAATCCTTTACACAATCAACAGACACACGTGCACACATTAAGACATGAATAAAGGCACAACAATCAATATATACAAAATAACAATCACTTCGATAACTTTGAGAAATGTGCATGAGTGCGAGATTGTCCATAGCAGCGTAGAAAGAAATGCAACGGATGATTCTTAAGGTTCTGTGCGTCTGCGAGTGGTCTGTCTCCCTCCCTGTGTTTCCGATCAGCTGTAACTCATACCTCGTCTGTGTCTCCGTCCTCCCCCACAGATGAGCGAGGGCCCCAGCTGAGACGTCAGAGGTATCACTTCAACGTCAGCTCTCTGGATCGAGACGGGCTCCTGGGGGCCGAGCTACGCATCCTGAGGAAGCGCAGGGCCTCCATGGGATCCCAGGCCTCTGAGGGAGGGGGTGTAGGAGCTTCGCCCCCGTGCCTGAAGCTGTACACCTGCGCATCAGGTAAACAACCGGCCGTCCTGCTGCAGACCAAGCCCTCGGACGACCTGCTCGGCGGAGGCGCGTTCAGCAGCAAGTGGGAAGTGTTCGACGGCTGGAAAGTCTTCAAGGGCTTCAAAACCCAGCAGAACCAGCACTCCCAGCAGCTGTGCTTTGAACTGGAGGCCCTGGAGCATCGAGGCGGTCGCCCCTTGGACCTGCGCTCGCTCGGATTTGCCCGACCCGGAAGGACCAACAAGGAAAAGGCCTTCTTCCTGGCGTTTGGCAAAAGCAAGAAGCGAGATCTCTTCTACAATGAGATCAAAGCGCGGTCGGGCCACGACAACAAAACCGTCTACGAGTACTTGGTTACGCAGCGGAGAATGCGCCGAGCTCCCGCTTCAAGGGGGGCTAAGAAACCTGTGCAGACCCTCCCTCAGAGCCAGCTGGTGAAGCCGCAGATAAGGCCGCGATGCCACCGGAGACGACTCCACGTGAACTTTAAAGAGATGGGCTGGGACGACTGGATCATCGCGCCGCTGGAGTACGAGGCCTTTCACTGCGACGGCGTCTGCGACTTCCCCATCCGCTCGCACCTGGAACCCACCAACCACGCCATCATTCAGACCCTCATGAACTCCATGGACCCAGAGTCCACGCCGCCGACCTGCTGCGTCCCGACGCGACTCAGCCCGATCAGCATACTCTACATCGACTCGGCTAATAACGTTGTCTACAAACAGTACGAGGACATGGTGGTGGAGACGTGTGGCTGCAGGTAGCAAAGACTCTGGAGGATGATAGATTGCCCTGATCGTACCGAAAGTTGGACTATAAACACGGACATAACTCAGACTCAAGTGGACTATCAGCCTGCATACCAAAGACAGCTCAGACCGTTCAAGACTAAACAGAGAAGATGAACTCATGGAGGTGATGCTCTTTAACACCCATCCCATAAAACTTGTGTACTTTCGTTGCAGCTGAGAGACGGCAAAAACAACCGTTGACACTTTTTGGATTTGCTCTCATATTGGGCTCCAACTGCTTTTGTTGTTCAGATTTATATCGATGTTCTGATTGGTGTACAAAGTCTGCGTGTAACGGAAATGCCATTGAAATATGAGTTATACTTAGAGATGCCCTTTCTTCTAGCACTTATTCGCCAGTGTGCCTTTTTCCCATTCACATGAACAATGTGGAGTATTTTTATGTGTCTTATCCGAGACTTTTTCTACGAAGCATTTAAAGAATTTCTGATGTATAAATACAGGCCAGTGATGAAGTGCTAATCTGACCTGCTCCAAATGTGGGAAAGTTGCATAAACTACTCTTCAATAAAAAATGTCTAATTGACTGAGCTCCAAACTCCTATCAGTTTGAACCTCTGCCCTCCCAAAGACTCTGTAGACTAAACTGTCAAAGGAATTCGTAAGATTTCCAGATGCCAAATCAACCCGAGGATGGCTGTGTTTGGTTTCAAGTGTTTTCGAGGTTATGGTTCACATCGTTGGTTGATGAAGTTAGGCGATGAAAAAGCGATATGAGAACAGGTAATGAAAACACATTTCTTTCCCAATCAGTGTTTGTTAATTAATTGAATCCAGGAATTTAGGAATGTTTTCTACAGAGATTAGCATCTCCCTAGTTCCCCCAAAATAATCCAATGGTATTTTTCCATTGGATGGTTGCAAAACATATCCTCTGTCGCAAAACGTTTTTTATGATACTTACATGTTTTGTTTAGCAGGATAATCTCCACATATTAACACCAAATTATGATCTTTTAAGTAAAAGCTAATGTTGGGCTATAAAGGAACTACAGCACGGTCACATGACTTCACGTCACCACCGCTAAGCTAAAGGAGGCTAATGTTGGGCTATAAAGGAACTACAGCACGGTCACATGACTTCACGTCACCACCGCTAAGCTAAAGGAGGCTAATGTTGGGCTATAAAGGAACTACAGCACGGTCACATGACTTCACGTCACCACCGCTAAGCTAAAGGAGGCTAATGTTGGGCTATGAAGGAACTACAGCACGGTCACATGACTTCACGTCACCACCGCTAAGCTAAAGGTGGCTAATGTTGGGCTATAGAGAAACTACAGCATGGTCACATGACTTCACGTCACCACCGCTAAGCTAAAGGTGTTCAAGATCTTAACAGCAATATAAATATATAATATAATAATATCAATTATTGAAAAGTATTCAAACTGACCCTACAATGTGCTGGTATTTAGTAGACGTCTATGACTCTCATGACAGAAGAGTGTCTCACTTCAGGCATAACAAGCATGTCGCTTGCAAAGCTACCCATTCATTCATATTCATTAGTGTTTGTATTTATTAAAAAGATGCACTCAATTGTTATTCCAAGACAGCAGACTTCAACTCTTCAACAAGTTCAAGAGTTGTATACGCCCAGAAACCAAAGGTACAAAAGTAGATTACATTTAACACAGTCTTAACGTGATGACCCCTAAGAAGGCAACAGCGAGTGCACCTGTCCACCTGTAAAGCTCGAATGGCGATCGTCTTGTTCCTCTTGGAATTGCCTTGTGTTGAAAAGTGCTATATAAATGAACTTGCCTTGCCGTGGACGGATTGATGAGCATTTCCTGAGACCTGAAAAACAGGATCAGGGCTTAACAGGTTAACCAGTTCAGCTCCGAGCCTGTTTTTCAGGCCCCTGGCTCGAAAAGGACATGCCCAGAACAAACGACTATATCTTCACTTCTAAAAGGGGAACATTAATAATCTTTTCTCTCAAAGCAAGGATAAACCTGTGAATTGGATGTAGAAAAGTCAGAATCAATATAAGGTGTTTTATTTTAAAGTAAATTGAGGTTGAACATGGTAAAACTATTTAAATGATATTCATGCTACATCCATGCTGGCTAAATATACTGTCTATGCTTGCTAGCTGTCCATTCAAACGAAGTACACTGGATATAAACTCCCCAAACAGGCAAAAACCCACCAGTTTCCCCACTGCCTCTGCCCCCTCCCCCCACTGCCTCTGCCCCCTCCCCCCACTGTCCCTGCCCCCCCCCCATGCCTGGCTCCTCCGGTTTGTGTCCCTGTATGTAAAGAGGGACTGGTCATAGAGTACCGGGTGATTCCCTACCGCCACGATCATTTCCTCCTCCCTTTGTTGACATATGGGAAATAACTGCGGTCCGGCTCTCCCAACATACACCCGGTTTGATTGGCTACTGCTCGTACTGTCAGATTTACATACGAGGGATTTGATTGGCTGACGCCTCCGTCGAGGCGGCAAAAGTAGAATATTGCTCTACTTTTGCAGCGAGCACCGCGAGAGAAGCTACGCTTTGCTCCCACAATGCAGTTCGGCGAATCGTGACGTCACCCCGTTCAAAGTGAATGGGCAGAAGCGTTGAAGCGGCAACGCACGCCGCCGTGTGTAGGGGCCGTCAGGCTAGGATCTAGGGTCTTTGTTGTCTAACCCTAGAGTCATTGTTTGTTTTTCAACCTGAACCCTAAGTGTACGTTCTAGGTGCTTTAGTGTCGAGGGTCTTTGTTTTCTAAACCCAACCCTGTGTCCCATGAGAAACCAGCACGTTTTTTATTTTATTTGCGTTCCATACTTGAAGTTTCATTTTATAAATACACTTATTCACTTGAACCCGAACCACAATCGGTTCATCTGATGTTAGTCTCCTTTGCAGTCTGATAAATAGCAAAGTGTCGTGCTCTGCCGTGCTCAGATGTGTTTCCCTGTCCCTGAAAGGTTGTTACAGAAATATGGTCTAAAGTAAAAACAAAAGTAAAAGTTGTATTACAAGTTGGCAGCCGTCATATTTACGTGATGATTCAGATGTTCACACCTCCAGTCGACAAGCTCTCCCATTTTGTGACTTTTTAACCTTTAAATCAAACTTTTTATCAGATCTAAAATGTTAACGGTGATTTATGACGCTTGTGATTTGTGTTTCTTAACAATCGGCTCATTCTTTTCCGATGCGGGAAGGAACCCAATCGCTCGGACTTGACAGACCTAAATGTAGCTGCATTCAACACATACCGATAAGAAGCATTCACACAGTTATTTTTCTCAGTCTGAGACGCCTTTTTATAACTCAAGGCCAAACCCTGGGATGAATATCCATGTTGTCGTGTTGCTCATTTGTGTATGTTAAACTTGAAAGATATCTGAACAATTCGCTCAGCTTCTCAGCGGATTATTATTATCCAAAGTTTGGACTCAGATGGATAACAGGATAAAAAGTCCCCACAGTTATTACAATTCACGAATGTTTGAACCACATTTCCAACAATCCAACCAATAGTGGTTGTCAATCAAAGTGTAGGAGAGAAACTCTGGAGGGAACACAGGGATTGTAACCTCTGCAGACCATTTACATGCACTAAAACCTATATAACACACTACAGGAGAGGGGACACCACACAAATCAGAATACAGCCTCTTTAAAATACACCTGGAGTACTGCCATTTTTATCTCCGACTTTTATTTTTGTACTCTATGTTATATTTTATTTTTTGATTTCTTATTATTATTACAATTATTTGTCTTTTAATCTCTCAAAGCGTATCAGTATCCCTCGTTGTGAAGCACTTCGAGATTTGTCTTGGCAGATGAGAAGCGCTATATAAATTAAATATATTATTATTATTATTATGAAAATGAATTGTATTTTACTTTGAGTCATTGTTGAACGAAGTATTTGGATCCTTTACTTAAAGGTACAGCGACTAAAATACTAATTTAGTAAAAGTAAAAGTCCTGATTTCAAATTGTTACTCAAGTAAAAGTATGAACTACTTAAAGAACAAAACGTTAAATTACCCATTCTGCACGATGAAACACTCAGGTAAAGTACAAAAACATACTTAAGTACAATACTTGAGTAAGCGTATTTACTTTCCACCACTTCCTTTTTAGTTTCACTTCATTTCACTGTAAATAGAAATTATGAGCTGTTTTGTTTTGTTTTAATTGTGTTGTATGTTTATGTATGTTTTGAGTGTGTGAGGACCCCAGGAAGAATAGTCAATCAATCAATCAATGTTTATTTATATAGCCCAATATCACAAATGTTACATTCGTCTCAGTGGTCTTCACCGTGTGTACAGAATATCAGTATGACAATACGACACCCTCTGTCCTCAGACCCTCTGTCCTCAGACCCTCTGTCCTCAGACCCTCTGTCCTTAGACCCTCTGTCCTTAGACCCTCTGTCCTCAGACCCTCTGTCCTTAGACCCTCTGTCCTTAGACCCTCTGTCCTCAGACCCTCTGTCCTCAGACCCTCTGTCCTTAGACCCTCTGTCCTCAGACCCTCTGTCCTTAGACCCTCACATCGTACAAGGAAACACTTCCAGAGAAAACCCAGTTTAAAGGGAACATGGAGAAACCTCAGGGAGAGCAGCAGAGGAGGGATCCCTCTCCAGGACGGACAGACGTGCAATAGATGCCGTGTGTAAATTGAAAAGATAATACATTTGCAACATAGGTTGAATAGTCAATGCTCATGCTAGTGCTAATGGGGATCCTAATAAAGACATAAAGACACTGCTCTAGATATTATATCATTTATCTAAACACAAAAAGTTAAAAGCAAGGGCTGCAAACTTGGTTTTAATTTACATCATATTTTGCGGTATTTTAGATTTAAAATAAAGGTACAAAAACACAATTGGCATGTTTCAACAGTCTTTATAATTCCTCAGAGGACTGTCGTGGCCCCAGAAAGTCGTGCAGCCTCTGCTACTGCAGGCCTGTAAACAGAGCTGCAGCGCGTTAAAGACGGCACTGAAGTGAGAGCGTTGTTAAACGAACATTGGGAAACAGTATTCCCCACGGAGAGAGCGCCTGGCTTTAATTATCACACATTTCCACACATTAGCCCATCCGAGATACAGGCCGTGGATTTCACAAGCAGCTGATTTAAATCTCCACGTATGATTTATGGAGACTGATATGTCCTATGATTTATGACGGTGGAAACGTGTACTGGCTCGACAGCAAATTGAACATAATTGAGAAATTGACTTACGGTATGCTTTCTTGTATGTTTCTTCCTCCGATCATGCGATGGGATTGTTTAAGGAGAAACACAATGGCTTGGACGTCGGCCTCCTGCTGGGTATAATGTTACCGCATATCTGCAGTCTAACGGTTTCAGCTCTCACTCAACATTTACATCCAGATCTTATGCAGCAATCCCTTCTGAAACCAACCATTAACTCGTTCTTTAAGGTAGTATTTGTTGTATCCTTCCTATAAAACTATAATCTAAATCTGTACGAACTTAAATGATGTCTTCTTGACATGACATGACCTCTGTTCAACAATTCCTCCAAATAAAACACACATTTTACAAACATTTGAAAGCATTCAACGATCAAAAAACGGTGGATCGAGCTCCCCGTTGATTTCAGGACATCAGAGAGTCTACACATCTTGAGACTGACAACCCACCTGCTTGAACATACATATCTCTCTTCTGTACGTAGCACTTAATTATAATAATAATTGCTTACATTTATTATCGCGCTTTTCCAGATGCTCAAAGCGCTTTACAAATACACATTTGTCTGTTGATGTTGGACATGGAGCTGCTGTGACGTAAGTCAAATTTCAGACGTGATCTGACAATAAAGTAATATCGTATAGTATCGTATCGTATTACACATATCATACATTGTTAGCCTAAGAGCATAATTGCCCATGTCATATTTGAATGTTGTTGGAAAACAAGAAAAAACGAAATGTTTAGCAAGCACATTGGTATTTGTTATTGATTTTGTAACAGTAAGTTCAACCAGATGTGTGAACTAATTTGCACAAAGAAAAAGACACAACATCAATTGCATAACAAATAAAAATGACTTAGGCAGAATGTGCCATGACTTAGGCCATTTTTCTTACACAACTTTGTTTACACATTTATACAAACATAACATAGAAAAGTAGTTTTACTGTCCTAACTATAACCAAGTTGTGTTACCTCTCTAACCTTAACCAAGTTGTTCTTAATGTCTGACCTTAACCAAGTTGTTTTACTTGTTTAACCTTAACCAAATCCTACTCAGGTGCTGTGTGAACTCGTTTTCTATTGATGAGGGAGGTTGTCGTAGTACTGGTGGGCCACTCTTGGTAGTACTGGTTTCATTGCCTGCAAGTCATTGTATTTCCTGAGAGTAATTGGCAATTGGGCAGGAAAGAGTGGGACCCAGTGGACCGGTTCTTCAGGGATGCTGAGTCGCTGAGGTAGGTCCTCCCAGTCAGACTCAAAATCCAACTTGTGCCGGATTCGACCATCTGCCAAGTACTGGAGAGCCCGAAGGTCATGGACTGTGGGGTCGCCAACTTTTCTGCCTGGTCGAATTTTGGTGACATCGGCCCAAGATAACTTCATGAAGTCACTGTGGTATAGCTGGGTCACCTTGTATGGGGATGGGTGCAAACGTGCAGTCTCAAAGATGACAATGTAATCACGTGGAGTGTGAATATCTTTGATGGTACGCCGTTCAATGAGGCTATGCATGGAGTCACACTCCATTTGTGTGTGCCCTGCAACCAGAAACTTTTGTTCTATGGTGACACCATGCTTCATGGCCAGATCTAGGTACGCATTTGTGATGGTACAACATCGATTTTGATAGCCGCAGCCATCACTCCAGATTATGACCTTTTCGATGTTTCGGTTGGCATCTAGGACTGACTCAAAGTGCTTGTACTGCAGATGGGCAAACACCTCGCTGCTGAGGGAGCCCTCATGCTCCTCCCAGGCGTAACAAAACCCATCTTTGTTACCCAGGTTGAAGCAAGTAAAGTTGTGCATCTGTCATTTAGTTTTGTAATACATCTTGCTAGCTTTTGTCTTGGGACACAGAAGAACGCTCTGAAGGTCCATTGTCCACACTGAAACCTTGTCACTGGATTCCTGTTTATCCTTAGCTTTTTCAGCCTGAGCTTGAGCCTTTAATTTCATGTGAGTAGTAAGGGTATCCTGATCTATATTTCCCACCTTGGCGCCGGTACATTCATCACACTGGTCTTTTTTTGGTACGAACCCAGAGTATTTCTGCTCACTGAACACTTTTCGGAAATATGTCTCACTCACAACACGTGCTCCACTTTTACCAGCAGCTTTCTGGTATTCCTTGTGAAGGTCACTTAGAACTGTTCCCGGCTCCACAAACTTCTTATCCTGATAAGAGGGAACCTGACGGCAGTAATGGGATGGAACAGTAGGCAGCCCAGATAGCCATTCTTTCAGGAAGGTCTGGTCAGCATCTGATATGGGCATAGTGGACCAGTCTTATTGATCTTGGGTTTGGGCGGATCAGTTTTTGTTTTCATGTCCACAGTTAACCATGATCCAATGCCAAGGGTTGAACAGAAAATAATCTTACACACAGGTAGTTTACATCTATCTGCCAGTTGCAGGTGGTTTGATCGGGACGTTTTTCTCCTTGATGCAACACCACCTTTCTTCTGCTTTATAGGCACATTTTCCACTAAAGTCTGGATATACAGCTTGCGTGTCTCCCAGGAGGGCATGGACCAGAAATTGTTGAAGATATCCGTTCTCTCTTCTTCACTCAGCAGTTCACAACTTCGTTTCTCCGACCTTAAGCAGTGCTGTGATGTGCAGGGTGGGCCCATGGTCTTCGGCTGCCTCTCCTGTCCCGTTGCGTTCTTGTAATTCTCCCCCTTAAGGCGCTTCTCTTTTATCACCTGTCGCTTCCACATATGTGACCTTGGACGCTTATGACGTTTAACAGCGAGAGCTTCAAGTGCAGCCTCTTCTTCACTATGTTGAGCCGTGTCTGCATCACTATCATCTTTCTTAGGCCTATAGTCCTCATCCAAGACAGAGTCATCGTGTTCACTTTCTGACCATGAATCAGGATCAGAATCAGCTCTGCAGGCTTCATCGGCTGTTTCTTCTTCAATCCGTTGCCCGGTGTCGATGTCATTTCCTTCTTTCTCACATCTACTGTCATCTAAATCCTTCTCTGAGTCCTTCTCTAAATTGGTATCAAGTTCATTTCCTGACCCTGAAGCAGAAGAAAATAAAGTTGCTGAGTGTTGCTACTTCATCATACCTTGTCGCAGAAATGTGATTAAACATGTAAACACACAGTTCCTAATCCCTTTGATTGACTGAAAGTACATTTAGTGTCTAGAAAGTTGAAGAAATATGAACTAGCTCACCAGATGAATCAAAAAGAAGAGCTAATGCTTCACTTGTGGTCAACAGAGCCCTCTGTCTCATGCGGTCCGCCATCTTTGTATGTAGCGTCAAAAATGCCGAAGTCAAAGAGATGACTTAGGCAGATAGTGATTTTGGACTCTAAAATGCGTTCTGATGGCTGAGGACATAGGCAATAAGGCAGGGTGAGGCAGCAGTGGTAGGAGAGAAAAGTTAGGCAGATATCACAATTTGGCCAAAAAATGACTTGGGCAATTATGCTATTAGGCTAACGACATGCAATGGTCACCACTGTGGACGTTACCCACAGGAGCAGGTTCAGGTGAAGTGTCTCGCCCAAGGACACAACTCAACAATTCAAGGTCTCCGTCCTCACCCACCAGTGCGTCCATGGAACTGCCCCTCCCTACCTCAAGGAACTCCTCACCCCCCATACCTCCTTGCGGACCACCCGTTCCAGCAACTCCAATTTCCTCAAACCCCCCAGGACTAAGCTCCGTACTACGGGAGACCGGGCCCTCTGCTCGGCTGCTCCCAGCCTGTGGAACGCTCTCCCCGACCAAATGAGACACCACAGACCGTGGAGGCTTTTAAAAAAGGCCTCAAAACCCATCTCTTCAAAAGAGCCTAGCCCTTTTTATCACCCTTTTATTTATTTTTTATTTATTTGTATTGCCTTTTTTTAATTAATTCTACCGTGTTGTGTAATGTGTATTCATACTGTTCGTGCTCACTACTTGTAGCACTTCGGGATTTGAATTCAAATATGAAGTGCTTTATAAATGGAACTCATCATCATCACAACGGCCTGACGCAGTGGAGCGGGTTTCGAACTGGAGTTCCCCAGCACCCCCCAGATGCACAGACCACTGCGCCACCCGTCCCGTAATATAATAATAATAATAATATTAATAATAATAATAATAATAATAATAATAATAATAATAATAATAATAATAATAATAATAATAATAATAATAATAATAATCATAATAATAATCATAATAATAATAATAATAATAATAATAATAATAATAATAATCTGGCATCTCTTTAATTGAAGCTAATAAAGTAGCACTTAATCTGGTTGGTTTTATAGACTGGACATATACCTCCAGGATTCTTGCTCTTGAGATTGTCTTTTCATGATTGAATGCGCATGTTTCAAGTCGCTTTGAATAAAAGCTTCAGCAAAATGAAATGTAATATTTGTTGTTATGAAAACGCAAGGAGACGCTCTGGGATTGTGAGGGATTCTAAAAGAGGAAAAGTTACCAAAATGTTCAACAATAGTTTCTTGAGAAATCTCCGGACTTGTGGAGCAACAGCTGAATCAACGAATTTAAAAAATTTTTACGTCGATCAAAGACAATCACAGATTTCCGGACGAATGGTGTTGAAGGCAATGAAACATGAACCTGACGTACTTTCTGTGTCTGAATGGGCATTATGGAAACGGACTCTATGTTATTCAATAATGCAGTTCCATTGGACCGGTGCCGTCCGGCCTTTGGCCCGCGGAGCCTATAATCGGATTACTCCGTAGTGAACTCTGCGGTCCGCCTTCTCAAACCCAGAAATCTGTAGTAAAGCAGAAACATGGATTGTTTACGGGTCTCGGGTTTCCTTGTCGCTGTTTGTGGCCGGGGATTGTGGCAAAGTGTCAGACCGAATCGGAGGGAACAGGATCAAGAGCCCGGTTGAAGAGCGCTATTGTGTTTCCCCGCTCACAAGTAATCAGAAACATATGCCCACCGCCGAGGCTTGTTTAACAGGGCTTAACTTCATCGAACATAACTTTAATGGTCGCCGCTATTACACGATTTAACAATGATGTTTCGGGAAGCATTTGTGTGTGTGTGTGTGTGTTTACATCCCATGAGAGGACCGTACACAGCCGCGGGGCTTGTGAGAACTCCAGACTCCATGGTTAGTTTTTCACATCTCCATCATCAAACACACACACACACACACACACACACACACACACACACACACACTTCCTACAATTGTATGGAGCGCTGCATTTAGATAATCACTTTCTTTTTTTGTAATTAGATGATTTTTACCAGTTAGCTCGGAACAACTGGAGGAATCATCATCTTTCTCACCAGAGGAAACAAGGAACGTAGATTTCAGATAAAATGGTGTCGTATCTTGGTAAATACAAACGTGTGTGTGTGTGTGTGTGTGTGTGTGTGTTTGTTGTTGATCTGCAGTTACAACTCTGATAGTGAAAACAGATTTCCACAAGTGTTGTAAGCAGTTAGACTGTGGGAGGTGGGGGGGAGATGTTCTTCGGTAAATTAAATTCTGGTGGAGGTTAACTGAAAACTCATACATTTAATAATGAATGCATTGTTAAATATTGCTAGACACGAAACTGTGTCTCAGGGCTTCTTAACATTTAACAACCTATTACTGTGTCGTACCCACTAAACGGGAAGAAACTCAGCTAACTGACGATATGAACCATTTGTAGCTAAACAAAACACAAGGGTAATGGCAAGCCTCTGAATTAGCCCTTAGCGAAAACATGCTAACGCACTTAGCACAGAAATCACGGTAGAAATACTTTATTACTTATCGGATCTGCACAAACAAGATATCAGATTAAAGCTGAGATGCCACAGATCCTAGAGGTGAAACCCAGACAACACACCACGTAGCTTCACGGAGCCAGAACCGCAAGTATGTCTTCCCTTTGCTGTTTTCTGATCAAAGGTTGTGTTCAATGGCATTAAAACGCTGCTGAAGGTCGATCCAATGTCTCTGCGTCCCTTTGAAATGATTACTGACAATCCATCTTCATATTTATGGCTATAATCTAGTTTTCAGTTTTCAGAGCGTAACATCACATCACATCACATTTAGCTGACGCTTTTATCCAATGCGACAATTAGTGCGTTCGACCAACAAAATACAAACTTGAAGAAAACAGAATCATAAAGTACATCAGGTTTCATAGAGCCAAACATTTCAAGTGCTACTCAGAAGGCTTTAGAGGAGCCAGTCCTTTGTTAGTATATAAGTGCTTTGTTAGTATATAAGAGCTTTGTTCGTATATAAGAGCTTTGTTAGTATATAAGTGCTTTGTTAGTAGTGCTTTGTTAGTATATAAGAGCTTTGTTAGTATATAAGAGCTTTGTTAGTATATAAGTGCTTTGTTAGTATATAAGAGCTTTGTTAGTATATAAGTGCTTTGTTAGTATATAAGTGCTTTGTTAGTAGTGCTTTGTTAGTATATAAGTGCTTTGTTAGTATATAAGTGCTTTATTAGTATATAAGTGCTTTGTTAGTATATAAGTGCTTTGCTAGTAGTGCTTTGTTAGTATATAAGTGCTTTGTTAGTATATAAGTGCTTTGTTAGTATATAAGAGCTTTGTTCGTATATAAGAGCTTTGTTAGTATATAAGTGCTTTGTTAGTATATAAGTGCTTTGTTAGTATATAAGTGCTTTGTTAGTAGTGCTTTGTTAGTATATAAGAGCTTTGTTAGTATATAAGAGCTTTGTTAGTATATAAGAGCTTTGTTTGTATATAAGTGCTTTGTTAGTATATAAGAGCTTTGTTAGTATATAAGTGCTTTGTTAGTATATAAGTGCTTTGTTAGTAGTGCTTTGTTAGTATATAAGTGCTTTGTTAGTATATAAGTGCTTTATTAGTATATAAGTGCTTTGTTAGTATATAAGTGCTTTGTTAGTAGTGCTTTGTTAGTATATAAATGCTTTGTTAGTATATAAGTGCTTTGTATTATCTTTTCAATTTACACACGGCATCTATTGCACGTCTGTCCGTCCTGGGAGAGGGATCCCTCCTCTGTTGCTCTCCCTGAGGTTTCTCCCATTTTTCCCTTTAAACTGGGTTTTCTTTGGAAGTTTTTCCTTGTACGATGTGAGGGTCTAAGGACAGAGGGTGTCGTATTGTCATACTGATATTCTGTACACACTGTGAAGACCACTGAGACAAATGTAACATTTGTGATATTGGGCTATATAAATAAACATTGATTGATTGATTGATTTGTTAGTATATAAGTGCTTTGTTAGTATATAAGTGCTTTATTAGTATATAAGTGCTTTGTTAGTAGTGCTTTGTTAGTATATAAGTGCTTTGTTAGTATATAAGTGCTTTATTAGTATATAAGTGCTTTGTTAGTATATAAGTGCTTTGTTAGTAGTGCTTTGTTAGTATATAAGTGCTTTGTTAGGATATAAGTGCTTTATTAGTATATAAGTGCTTTGTTAGTATATAAGTGCTTTGTTAGTATATAAGTGCTTTGTTAGTAGTGCTTTGTTAGTATATAAGAGCTTTGTTAGTATATAAGAGCTTTGTTAGTATATAAGAGCTTTGTTAGTATATAAGTGCTTTGTTAGTATATAAGAGCTTTGTTAGTATATAAGTGCTTTGTTAGTATATAAGTGCTTTGTTAGTAGTGCTTTGTTAGTATATAAGTGCTTTGTTAGTATATAAGTGCTTTATTAGTATATAAGTGCTTTGTTAGTATATAAGTGCTTTGTTAGTAGTGCTTTGTTAGTATATAAGTGCTTTGTTAGTATATAAGTGCTTTGTTAGTATATAAGTGCTTTATTAGTATATAAGTGCTTTGTTAGTAGTGCTTTGTTAGTATATAAGTGCTTTGTTAGTATATAAGTGCTTTGTTAGTAGTGCTTTGTTAGTATATAAGTGCTTTGTTAGGATATAAGTGCTTTATTAGTATATAAGTGCTTTGTTAGTATATAAGTGCTTTGTTAGTAGTGCTTTGTTAGTATATAAGTGCTTTGTTAGTATATAAGTGCTTTATTAGTATATAAGTGCTTTGTTAGTATATAAGTGCTTTGTTAGTAGTGCTTTGTTAGTATATAAGAGCTGTGTTAGTATATAAGAGCTTTGTTAGTAGATAAGAGCTTTGTTAGTATATAAGTGCTTTGTTAGTATATAAGTGCTTTGTTAGTGCTTTGTTAGTATATAAGTGCTTTGTTAGTAGTGCTTTGTTAGTATATAAGTGCTTTGTTAGTATATAAGTGCTTTATTAGTATATACGTGCTTTGTTAGTATATAAGTGCTTTGTTAGTAGTGCTTTGTTAGTATATAAGTGCTTTGTTAGTGATATAAGTGCTGTGTTAGTATATAAGAGCTTTGTTAGTATATAAGTGCTTTGTTAGAATAGTGCTTTGTTAGTATATAAGTGCTTTGTTAGTATATAAGTGCTTTGTTAGTATATAAGTGCTTTGTTAGTAGTTCTATCCTCGAGGTGGAGTCGAGAGAGATGAGTTTTCAGTCTGGAAGGTGTGTGAGCTTTCTGCTGTCCTGATGTCAGTGGGGAGCTCATTCCACCATCTTGGAGCCAGGACAGCAAACCCACGTGTTTCTGCTGATGGGAACTTGGGTCCCCCTCGCAGCGATGCGTAACGTAGCTTTTGGTTTGGGCAAGCTGCGTGCGCATCCCTCTCATTCCTCAATGGTAACGTGTCGATTCGATTGGCTCTAACGGTTAAAGAGAGGTGTCAATCGTCAAAATCGAGATATGGAAAATCCGCCCAAATGGCCCCAGAAGTTGTTTTTTCTTCTTAAACCTCTCTAAAAAGGTAAAGTATCACTTGTTTTGCATCAATCTTGATTCAGGGCACTTATTATATATATTGTAGTTTGGATTTCTAAAGCTGTTAGTCCACCATCCCATCATCCAAGGCTAGTTTTCACTATAAGTATTTTATTTTTTTTGGACGGACACTATGATTTACAGTTTTTTACTGTGTTCAATCTGAATATTCTTTAAAATAAAATGTTATTTTGATTCTGACTCTTCGACATCCAACTCACAGGTGTAACCTTGCTTTGAGAAAAAGATTATTAATGTAACCCGTTTAGAAGATATGGTCATTTGTTCTGGGAATGTCATGTTGGAGCCTGAGACCTGAAACAGGCTCCGGGCACCAAAGGGGACAGCAGAAGAAGACAGACAGGAAGTGAACACTAAAGGGAACAGCAGAAGAAGATTACACAGTTCACATTCTTACTCTTGCACATAGTTGTAACGGAGGCTTTGTGTGAGTGCTTCTCATTCATCAGATTAGCCAATGGGTGATGACGATAATCCCGTCGAACACGCCCGACTTCTCGACAGTCTTTAGATCTTTCTCTCCGCCCGCCATGTTTTAATTGATGTTTACCACATCTCCTTCCAAAACGCCTCTCCGGGTCTGCATTGCTGTCAGACCCGGCTTGGCGGGGCGGACCGGGGGTTTCACGTTTTGGTAAATGTGGTCGTGGTTTTCCTTGACAGATGTTCGGGAGGAATTTCATCGTGCGGCCGCGCCAAAAGCTGCTCGAAGAACAACAGAGCCGTTTTATCTGGCAGGCCGCATGACACCTACGTTCACAGCTGTGTGTGTCTTTCCCAGCATGCATGTGGGCGTGTGTGTGTTTTATTTGCATAATATGTGTGTTCTTGCATTTTTCATTTCGAGTTATCTGTAAAAAAAAATCTAATCTCGAGTAGCACAAGTAGCCTGATTACTTTCCGTTACTCCCCTCTTCTCCATGTCTCTTCTACATCAACATGTGTCCCCTCTTCTCCATGTCTCTTCTACATCAACATGTGTCCCCTCTTCTCCATGTCTCTTCTACATCAACATGTGTCCCCTCTTCTCCATGTCTCTTCTACATCAACATGTGTCCCCTCTTCTTCATGTCTCTTCTACATCAACATGTGTCCCCTCTTCTCCATGTCTCTTCTACGTCAACATGTGTCCCCTCTTCTCCATGTCTCTTCTACATCAACATGTGTCCCCTCTTCTCCATGTCTCTTCTACATCAACATGTGTCCCCTCTTCTTCATGTCTCTTCTACATCAACATGTGTCCCCTCTTCTCCATGTCTCTTCTACGTCAACATGTGTCCCCTCTTCTTCATGTCTCTTCTTCATCAACATGTGTCCCCTCTTCTTCATGTCTCTTCTACGTCAACATGTGTCCCCTCTTCTTCATGTCTCTTCTACGTCAACATGTGTCCCCTCTTCTCCATGTCTCTTCTACATCAACATGTGTCCCCTCTTCTCCATGTCTCTTCTTCATCAACATGTGTCCCCTCTTCTCCATGTCTCTTCTACATCAACATGTGTCCCCTCTTCTTCATGTCTCTTCTACATCAACATGTGTCCCCTCTTCTCATGTCTCTTCTACATCAACATGTGTCCCCTCTTCTTCATGTCTCTTCTACATCAACATGTGTCCCCTCTTCTTCATGTCTCTTCTACATCAACATGTGTCCCCTCTTCTCCATGTCTCTTCTACATCAACATGTGTCCCCTCTTCTTCATGTCTCTTCTACATCAACATGTGTCCCCTCTTCTCCATGTCTCTTCTACATCAACATGTGTCCCCTCTTCTTCATGTCTCTTCTACATCAACATGTGTCCCCTCTTCTTCATGTCTCTTCTACATCAACATGTGTCCCCTCTTCTCATGTCTCTTCTACATCAACATGTGTCCCCTCTTCTCCATGTCTCTTCTACATCAACATGTGTCCCCTCTTCTCATGTCTCTTCTACATCAACATGTGTCCCCTCTTCTCCATGTCTCTTCTACATCAACATGTGTCCCCTCTTCTTCATGTCTCTTCTACATCAACATGTGTCCCCTCTTCTCCATGTCTCTTCTACATCAACATGTGTCCCCTCTTCTTCATGTCTCTTCTACATCAACATGTGTCCCCTTCTCATGTCTCTTCTACATCAACATGTGTCCCCTCTTCTTCATGTCTCTTCTACATCAACATGTGTCCCCTCTTCTTCATGTCTCTTCTACATCAACATGTGTCCCCTCTTCTTCATGTCTCTTCTACATCAACATGTGTCCCCTCTTCTTCATGTCTCTTCTACATCAACATGTGTCCCCTCTTCTTCATGTCTCTTCTACATCAACATGTGTCCCCTCTTCTTCATGTCTCTTCTACATCAACATGTGTCCCCTCTTCTTCATGTCTCTTCTACATCAACATGTGTCCCCTCTTCTTCATGTCTCTTCTACATCAACATGTGTCCCCTCTTCTCCATGTCTCTTCTACATCAACATGTGTCCCCTCTTCTTCATGTCTCTTCTACATCAACATGTGTCCCCTCTTCTTCATGTCTCTTCTACATCAACATGTGTCCCCTCTTCTTCATGTCTCTTCTACATCAACATGTGTCCCCTCTTCTCCATGTCTCTTCTACATCAACATGTGTCCCCTCTTCTTCATGTCTCTTCTACATCAACATGTGTCCCCTCTTCTTCATGTCTCTTCTACATCAACATGTGTCCCCTCTTCTTCATGTCTCTTCTACATCAACATGTGTCCCCTCTTCTCATGTCTCTTCTACATCAACATGTGTCCCCTCTTCTCATGTCTCTTCTACATCAACATGTGTCCCCTCTTCTTCATGTCTCTTCTACATCAACATGTGTCCCCTCTTCTTCATGTCTCTTCTACATCAACATGTGTCCCCTCTTCTTCATGTCTCTTCTACATCAACATGTGTCCCCTCTTCTTCATGTCTCTTCTACATCAACATGTGTCCCCTCTTCTTCATGTCTCTTCTACATCAACATGTGTCCCCTCTTCTTCATGTCTCTTCTACATCAACATGTGTCCCCTCTTCTCATGTCTCTTCTACATCAACATGTGTCCCCTCTTCTTCATGTCTCTTCTACATCAACATGTGTCCCCTCTTCTTCATGTCTCTTCTCCCCTCTCCCCCCCCCCCCCCCCCCCCCCTCCCCTCCCCCCCCCCCCTCCTCCTCCCCCCTCCCCCCCCCCCCTCCCCCCCCCCCGCCCTCCTCCGTCCCCCCCCCCCCCCCTCCCCTCCCCCCCCACCCTCCGCCCACTCCCCCCCCCCCTCCACCCCGCCTCCCCCCCTCCCCCCTCCACTCCTCCGTCCCCCTCCCACCCTCCCCCCCCCTCTCTCCCCCTCCCCCCCCCCCTCCCCTCTCCCCCCCCCCTCCCTCCGCCCCCCCCCCGCCCCCCCCCCTCCTCCCCTCCCCCCCCCTCCCCCCCTCCCCCCCCTCGCTCTCTCTCTCGCTCTCCCCCCCCCCTCCCCTCCCCCCCCCCTCCCCCCCCCTCCTCCCCCCCCCCGCCCCCTCCCCCCGCCCCCCCTCCCCTCTCCTCCCCCCCTCCCCTCCCCGCCCCTCCCCTCCCCTCCCCGCCCCCCCCCCTCCCCCCCCCTCCCCCCCCCCTCCCCTCGCCCCCCCCTCCCCCCCTCCCCTCCCCTCCCCGCCCCTCCCCTCCCCCCCCCCTCCCCCCCCCTCCCCCCCCCCGCCCCTCCCCGCCCCTCCCCCCCCTCCCCCCCCCCTCCCCCCCGCCCCTCTCCGCTCCCCCCCCCCTCTCCCCCGCCCCTCTCCCCCCCCCTCTCTCTCTCCCCCCCCCCTCTCCCCCCCCTCCCCCCCGCCTCGCCCCCCTCCCCCCCCTCCCTCTCTCCCCCCCTCGCTCCCCCCTCTCCTCCCCCCCCTCCCCCCCCCCGCCCCCCCTCCCCCCCCCCTCTCTCTCCTCCCCCCCCTCCTCCCTCCCCCCCCCCTCCCCTCCCCCCCCCCTCGCTCCCCCCCCTCCCCCCCCCCTCCCCTCTCGCTCCCCTCTCGCCCCCGCCCCCCCTCGCCCCTCTCTCTCCTCCCCTCCCCCCCCCCGCCCCTCCCCCCCCCGCCCCTCCCCCCCGCCCCCTCCCCCCCCTCTCCCCCCCCCCTCCCCCTCCCCCCCCCCTCCTCTCCCCGCTCTCCCCCCCCCTCCTCCCCCTCCCCCCCCCCTCGCTCCCCCGCTCTCTCTCCCCCCCCTCCCCCCCCCCGCCCTCCCGCCCCCCCGCTCCCCCCCCCTCTCCCCCCCCCTCCCCCCCCGCTCTCCCCCCCCGCCTCCCCCCCCTCCCCCCCCCCGCTCCCGCGCCCCCCCCTCGCCCCTCTCCCCCCCCCCGCTCCCCCCCCCGCCCGCCCCCCCTCTCTCCCCCCCCCCTCTCCCCTCTCTCTCTCTCCCCCCTCTCTCGCTCGCTCTCCCCCCCCCCTCCCCCCCCCTCCCCCCCTCTCCCCCGCCCCCCCCCCTCTCCCCCCCCCCTCCTCCCCTCCCCCCTCCCCTCCCCCCCCCCTCCCCGCCCCCCTCCCCCCCCCCTCCCCCCCCCCTCGCCCCTCTCCCCCCCCCTCTCTCGCCCCTCTCTCTCTCTCGCTCGCTCCCCTCTCCCCTCTCTCCCCTCCCCCGCCGCGCTCGCGCCTCGCCCCTCGCGCTCCCCCCTCTCCTCTCTCTCTCTCTCTCTCCCCCCCCTCTCCCCTCCCCCCCCCCGCTCTCTCTCTCTCCCCTCTCCCCCCCCCCCTCTCTCTCCCCCCCCTCTCTCTCTCTCTCCCCTCCCCTCCCCCCCCCCCCCTCCCCTCTCCCCTCCCCCCCCCCTCCCCTCTCTCTCTCCCCTCCCCCCCCCCTCTCTCCCCCTCTCTCTCTCTCCCCTCGCTCTCCTCTCCCCTCTCCCCTCCCCTCTCCCCTCACCCCTCTCTCCCCTCCCCTCTCTCTCTCCCCCCCCCCCCCTCTCTCTCTCTCTCTCTCTCCCCTCTCCCCTCCCCTCCCCCCCCGCCCCTCTCCCCTCTCCCCTCTCCCCTCTCCCCCCCCCCTCCCCGCTCTCCCCCCCCCCCCCCCGCCCCTCCCCTCCCCCCCCTCTCTCTCTCTCTCCCCTCTCTCTCCCCTCTCCCCCGCTCTCCCCTCTCTCCCCCCCCCCTCTCTCTCCCCTCTCCCTCGCCCCCCCCCCTCCCCCTCCCCTCTCTCCCCTCCCCTCTCTCTCCCCGCTCTCTCTCTCCCCTCTCCCCTCTCGCTCTCGCTCTCTCTCGCGCCTCCCCCCCCCCTCCCCTCTCTCCCTCTCCCCTCTCTCTCCCCCCCCGCCCCCCCTCTCTCTCTCTCCCCTCTCCCCTCTCTCCCCCCCCCCGCCCCGCCCCCGCTCGCTCCCCTCTCCCCTCCCCTCTCCCCTCTCCCCCCCCCCCCCCCCCGCTCTCTCCCCTCTCCCCTCCCCTCTCTCTCTCCTCCTCTCCCCTCTCTCTCTCTCTCCCCCCCCCCCTCGCCCCCCCCTCTCCCTCCCCTCTCTCCTCTCCCCTCCCCTCTCTCTCCCCCTCTCTCTCTCTCTCCCCTCTCTCCCCGCTCTCTCGCCCCCCCCCCCCCCTCTCGCCCCTCCCCTCTCTCCCCCCCTCTCGCGCTCTCTCTCCCCCTCTCTCTCTCTCCCCTCTCTCTCTCTCCCCTCCTCCCCCCCCCCCCTCTCCCCCCCCCTCCCCCCCCTCTCCCTCTCCCCTCTCCCCTCCCCCCCCCCTCTCTCCCCCCCCCCTCTCCCCTCTCTCTCCCCCCCGCCCCTCTCTCCCCCCCCCCTCCCCTCTCGCCTCCCCTCTCTCCCCTCTCTCTCCCCCCTCTCGCTCTCCCCTCCCCTCCCCTCCCCTCTCTCTCTCTCTCCCCCTCCCCTCCCCTCCCCTCTCCCCTCCCCCCCCCCTCCCCTCTCCCCGCTCTCTCTCTCTCTCTCTCTCGCTCTCTCTCCCCTCGCTCCCCTCCCCTCTCGCTCCCCTCCCCTCTCTCTCTCCCCTCCTCCCCGCTCCCCTCCCCTCCCCTCTCTCTCTCTCGCTCCCCGCCCCCCCCTCTCTCTCTCCCCTCTCTCCCCTCTCCCCTCTCTCCCCTCCCCCCCCCCTCCCCCCCCTCTCTCCCCTCCCCCCCCCCGCGCTCTCGCTCTCTCTCCCCCCCCTCGCCCCTCCCCCCCCCCTCTCCTCTCCCCTCCCTCTCTCTCTCTCTCCCCTCCCCTCCTCTCCCCTCTCCCCTCCCTCTCTCTCTCCTCTCTCGCTCTCCCCCCCCCCTCCTCCCCCCCCCCCCCCCCCCGCCTCTCTCTCTCTCCCCCCCCCCTCTCCCCTCTCTCTCCTCCCCTCTCTCTCCCCTCTCTCTCTCCCCTCTCTCCCCTCCCCCCCCCCTCCCTCTCTCTCTCTCTCCCCTCTCCCCCCCCCCTCTCTCTCTCCCCCCCCCCCTCTCTCTCCCCTCCCCTCTCCCCTCTCCCCTCTCTCTCTCCCCCCCTCTCTCCCCCCCCCTCTCTCTCTCTCCCCTCTCCCCCCCCCCTCCCCTCCCCGCTCCCCCTCTCCCCTCTCTCCTCTCTCTCTCTCTCTCCCCCCCCCCCTCTCCCCTCTCTCTCTCTCTCTCTCCCCCCCCCCCCTCCCTCTCTCCCCTCCCCTCTCTCTCCCCGCTCTCCCCCCTCTCCCCCCCCCCTCTCCCCTCCCCCCCCCCTCTCTCTCTCTCTCCCCTCTCCCCTCTCCCCGCCCCTCCCCTCCCCTCTCTCCCCTCTCTCTCTCCCCTCCCCCCCCTCCCCTCTCTCCCCCCCCCCCCTCTCTCCCCTCTCCCCTCTCTCTCCCCTCCCCTCCCCTCCCCTCCCTCTCTCTCTCTCCCCTCTCCCTCTCGCCCCTCTCTCCCCCCCCCTCCCCTCCTCTCGCGCTCTCTCTCTCTCTCCCCTCTCGCTCTCCCCTCCCCCTCTCTCTCTCTCTCTCCTCTCCCCTCTCTCTCTCCCCTCTCCCCTCTCCCCTCCCCGCTCCCCCCCCCCTCCCCTCTCTCTCTCCCCGCCCCCTCCCCCCCCCCTCTCTCTCCCCCCCCCTCCCCTCTCTCTCTCTCCCCTCTCCCCTCCCCTCCCCCCCCCCTCCCCCCTCTCTCCCCCCCCTCCCCTCTCTCCCCTCCCCCCCCCTCTCTCCCCGCTCCCCCCCCCCTCTCTCTCCCCCTCTCTCTCTCCCCTCGCTCTCGCCCCTCCCCCCCCCCTCTCCCCTCCCCTCTCCCCCCCCCCTCTCCCCCCCTCTCCCCTCCCCTCTCCCCTCTCGCTCTCTCTCTCTCCCCCCTCTCTCTCCCCTCTCCTCCCCTCTCGCCCCTCCTCCCCTCTCTCTCTCTCTCCCCCCCCCCTCCTCCCCCCCCCCTCGCTCCTCCCCCTCCCCCCCCTCTCTCCCCCTCTCTCTCTCTCTCCCCCCCCCCTCCCCCCCCCCTCCCCGCCCCTCCCCCCTCCTCCCCTCTCCCCTCCCCCCCCCTCCCC
>JAULUE010000419.1:0-11330 GCA_036324585.1 Champsocephalus esox
CCGCCTTTAGCTTAGCGGTGGTGACGTGAAGTCATGTGACCGTGCTGTAGTTCCTTTATAGCCCAACATTAGCCGCCTTTAGCTTAGCGGTGGTGACGTGAAGTCATGTGACCGTGCTGTAGTTCCTTTATAGCCCAACATTAGCCGCCTTTAGCTTAGCGGTGGTGACGTGAAGTCATGTGACTGTGCTGTAGTTCCTTTACAGCCCAACATTAGCCACCTTTAGCTTAGCGGTGGTGACGTGAAGTCATGTGACCGTGCTGTAGTTCCTTTACAGCCCAACATTAGCCACCTTTAGCTTAGCGGTGGTGACGTGAAGTCATGTGACCGTGCTGTAGTTCCTTTATAGCCCAACATTAGCCTCCTTTAGCTTAGCGGTGGTGACGTGAAGTCATGTGACCGTGCTGTAGTTCCTTTACAGCCCAACATTAGCCACCTTTAGCTTAGCTGTGGTGACGTGAAGTCATGTGACCGTGCTGTAGTTCCTTTATAGTGGGGTGACCAGACGTCCCCATTTTCCGGGGACAGTCCCCGTTTGTATTGGCCTGTCCCCGGTTGAAAGTGTCCCTGAAAATGGAACAATGGAATATCCTATGCATTACGGTAGAGGCCTGTAGAAACTGCCTTCAAAATAAAAGCGTTTACTCGGTCAATAACAAATATACCTAGAAAACACACCGAACATATTCATATATACTGGAGCTTAAATTAAGAAATATGTCCTATATAATGTGATCAATAATTATTTAAAACAAACTACGTATAACCACATTATAACTGAGTGAATGTAAAATGTAAGGATACAGTTATGAAGACATATGACATTTCCACTGGGTGACTAATTTCAATTGATGTTGACACCATCTCACAACACTCCTAAAATAACAAATGTATGCTGTTTAAAATCTCAGATTAGATCCATTGTCCATCTATATTTTGATTATTATTTAATATAAACTGTCCATAATCAAAGAGTCATTCAAAGTCAATCAAATACTTATTTCACTTCAGGGTGATAGCAGGAGACCCCATCTAGTGACTCAGAGAGAATCAGGACAATCCGATGTAGAATTTCAAAATAAAATACTTTTGAAATCTCATATATGGGCTATGGTCCTTCTGTTTTTATACAAGAATAAATAAAAAACTGTCAAATCATCAAAGACTTATTTCACTTCAGGGTGATAGCAGGACACCTCATCTACTCACTCAGAGAGAATCAGGACAATCTGATGTAGAGTTTCAAAATAAAAGACCTTTGAAGTCTCATATATGAGCTATCGTCCTTCTGTTTGTATCCAACAGTTCAAATGTTCGAATTACATTGAACCAGAATTGTCCCGCTTTGAAAATGGATTATGTTAATGATATATTGACCGCAAAACTCAAAATGTCCCCGGTTTTAATTTTGAAAATCTGATCACCTTACTTTATAGCCCAACATTAGCCACCTTTAGCTTAACGGTGGTTTAAATTCACCAGTGGGTTATACTCTATGTCGTAGAACAACACGTTAAAATCTCTTCAGCTTGTCTTAACCACAGACCTAATGTCAGTCTTCTAAACAAAAAGGTATCCAGAAAAAACCTTTAACTTCCAGACTAGGAGACAGGAAGTGCCACAACACTGTCTCATTCCTGGGTTTGAGGACTCACTCCTGCACGCCTCTGTGTAATAGATAACACTGACTGCTCTCTACTGCTTATCTCCTCCTGGTGGAAGTGACTTGCCTGCCTCTTTAGATTAATTACACTCAGCATTTGAAATGGAAAGCGTAGACTAACGCCCTTCACTTCACCTTGAAGAAGCCTGGAAACGTCTGATAACATTCAAAGATCAGTTTCCCAGATTTTCAACCCTCGGCTGCAAACGTCCTCGTGCATCACAGATGGTGTTGTTGTCCCACCTGCTCTCAAAGACCTGTCCTAATTCTGAGAATAAAACCTGCACATTTTGGGAAAAGAGGAAGGTTTTTGTGTCGTTTAAACTCGGCTGAGAGAAGAATAGATTTGCTCTATTTATCCCGAATTGTGAAGTTGCAGCAGTTTTAACAAGGCGTTGCACATGGGTTACAATTCAAAAGAAATTAAATGAAAATAACAGTTAAGATATACATAAGCAAAATAATGATATATCTATAGAATAAGGGCTGGAAAAAATAACTAATTGTGATTTCAGTTATATTGCAATTGCGATATGATTTTGATGTTAGAGGGAATTAAACGTTATTCACATTAATGTTGAGAATTAGAATAAAATGATCATGGTGTGATTTTTGAAAAGGGTCCGTGCTAAACAAGTAGAATGCATTTTGCAGCCCTATATAGAGTATGTATTTAACTCACAATATCAAATATATATAAGAAATAAGTATTAAAACGCTATACCCGTCACGATCTGTCTGTGTTGTGTTTTGTCTTTTTCTGACTTTGGTTTCATGTTTTATTTTGAAAAGTCTTCACCTCCTGTCTTGCCTGTTGCTGTCTCTGTGTTCCCTCCTCTCTGATTACCCGATTGTGTGCACCTGGTGCCCCTGTGTTGTCTCCTCCCTCCTCACCTGTGTCTTGTGTGATTAGTCTTGTGTGTATTTAAGTTCTGGTTTTTCTGTCTGTCTTTGTCGGTTCGTTGTTTGTCTTTGACTGTGTTCTCGTGTTAGTGTTCTGTTTGTGCCTCGAGACCTTGAAATAAAGGTATTTTTTCTGTTTATTCTGCATTTAAGTCCTGCCTGCTTCACTGAATCGTAACAATACGAACTACTACTAAAATATAAACATAGGACACTATGTTTTTTTATTAAACAATAAATGTTTTAAGTTTGTTTAATTCACATTATAATAAAACAAATACTCAAATGATCATCCGATTCCAACATTTCTATTCATTTTGCAGCCCTATAAAGAGTATCTATAAAACTCAAAATATAAAATATATATAAGAAATTAGTTACAACACACTATAATGGATCAACTACTACTGAAATATAATCAGCGGTCGAGTTTTTAATATCGTTCAGATATTTTAACCAACTTTTGCGTTCAGTCATTTGGATATTGCACTAGTCTTGTTTGCAATTTTGACAAACTGTCAGTTTATTTGCAACCTTTGATAGATTTTATATTTAAACACCCAACATAAAATAATAACAAATGAGTTAAAGCTCACCATAATAGATCATACTAATACCAAATTATAAACATATTACTATACGTACTTTTATCAAATCAAATAATGTTTTACACGGCTTGTTGAATACTCAATGTTGATTAGTAAATTTGGACATTTCAAATGTTGTCAATTCTCGCTAACACACCAGTGCTAAGCATAACATGAACGTTGCTGAGGAGAACAGACCATTGCTAAGGAGAACAGACCATTGCTAAGGAGAACAGACAGTTGCTAAGGAGAACAGACCAGTGCTAAGGCAAGGCAAGGCAAGGCAAGGCAAGTTTATTTATATAGCACTTTTCTACACAAGGCAATTCAAAGTGCTTTACAAAAAAAGAAATGAAAGACATTAAGCATTAAAAAGAAAAGCTAATAAAATAAACATTAAGGAAAAGTACATGGATAAAAGTTACAGTGCAGTCTAAAATATGAATAGTTCAATTAAACATTACAAGAAAAAGTACATGGATAAAAGTTACAGTGCTAATAAAATAAACATTAAGGAAAAATACATGGATAAAAGTTACAGTGCAGTCTAAAATATGAATATTTTCCATATATTTAATTTAGACAGACTTTCTTCACCATATTTTGCTCGCATGACATCCACAATCGGACCCTCAGGAGGCTGTTCCCCCCCCTCCCCTGCTTTGCTTCCATAACAAAGTCTTTAAAGTGTTACCAAAACACTCCGTGTTACCAAAACACTATTTTTCATCCGTCGATGCCAGATATTCCAAATATCTCTTTCGAGCAGTCCCTCTCATAAATGTCATGGAGTTTAATTACGTTTAAACATTACAAGAAAAAGTACATGGATAAAAGTTACAGTGCAGTTTAAGATATGAAAAGTTCAATTAAAAGCAGTGACAAAAAGAAAAGTCTTCAGCCTGGATTTGAAAGTAGTCAGAGTTGCAGCGGACCTGCAGGTTTCTGGGAGTTTGTTCCAGATATCTGGAGCATAATAACTGAACGTTGCTTCTCCATGTTTAGTTCTGACTCTGGGGACAGAAAGCTGACCCGTCCCTGAAGACCTGAGAGATCTGTCTCTGGGGACAGGAAGCTGACCAGTCCTGAAGACCTGAGAGATCTGTCTCTGGGGACAGGAAGCTGACCAGTCCCTGAAGACCTGAGAGATCTGGATGGTTCATCATTTAGCAGGAGGTCAGAAATGTATTTTGGGCCTAAACCATTCAGTGCTTTATAAACCAGCAGCAGTATTTAGAAATCTATTCTTTGACACACAGGAAGCCAGTGTGAAGACTTCAGAGCAGGAGTGATGTGGTCCACTTTCTTAGTGTTAGTGAGGACTCGAGCAGCGGCGTTCTGAATCAGCTGCAGCTTCCTCATAGATGTGTTAGTGAGACCTGTGAAGACACCATTGCAGTAGTCGAGTCTACTGAAGATAAAGGCATGGACAAGTTTTTCCAAATCCTGCTGTGACACTAGTCTTTTAATCCTAGATATATTCTTTAGGTGATAGTAGGCTGATTTAGTAACTGTTTTAATGTGACTGTTGAAACTCAGGTCAGAGTCCATGACTACACCTAGATTCCTGGCTTTATCTGTTGGTTTGAACATTGCAGACTGAAGCTCAGCGCTAACTTTTAAACGTTCTGCCTTGGCTCCAAAGACCATTACCTCAGTTTTATCTTTGTTTAATTGGAGACAGTTCTGACACATCCAGTCATTGATTTGTTCAATGCACTTACTCAGTGTTTGAATTGGAGCATAGTCTCCTGGTGAAATTGTTATGTACATTTGTGTGTCATCTGCATAGCTATGGTAACTTATTTTGTTGTTCTTCATTATCTGAGCCAGTGGTAGCATGTAGATGTTAAAGAGAAGAGGCCCCAGGATGGAGCCTTGAGGAACCCCACATGTCATATTTGTCAACTCAGATGTGTATTTACCGATAGAAAAAAAGTTGTTTCTATCCTTTAAGTAGGATTTAAACCAATTTAGAGCTGTTTCCGAAAGTCCCACCCAGTTTTCAAGTCGGTCTAGTAATATGCTGTGGTCAACAGTGTCAAACGCAGCACTGAGATCTAATAATACTAACACTGAAGTTCTGCCACTGTCTGTGTTTAAGTGGATGTCGTTAAAGACCTTTACAAGAGGCAGAGGCACTGACTGCTTGTCTGATTTTCTGAATGTTGTCAGTGAAAAAGGCAAAGTCATTGCACGCCCTGGTGGTTAGAAATTCAGAGGCTACTGACACTGGGGGGTTAGTTAGTCTGTCGACGGTAGCAAACAAGGCACGTGCGTTGTTTTTGTTTTTGGTAATGATGTCAGAGAAGAATGATTGTCGTGCGTTTTTCAATTCCAAATTATAAAGGCCAAGTCTCTCTTTATAAATTTCAAAGTGAACCTGGAGATTTGTTTTTCGCCACCTGCGTTCAGCTTTTCGACATTCTCTTTTTTCTGTTTTAATGGTCATGGCCTTTCTCCATGGAGATATGTTCTTCCCAGTCACTTCCTTACCTTAATTGGAGCAATGGCATCTATAACATTTTTAATTTTTGAATTAAAATGATCTACTAGCTCATCTACTGAGATGTTACCAGGGGCAAGTGTGGAAGAAAAATTCTGAGTAAACATTTCCCTAGTATTTTCAGTTAAATATCGCTTTGTGGTTACCTCTTTTTGAACACTTGTGTGAACAGAAATAGAGCTCTCAAAGAAAACACAGGAATGGTCAGAGAGCGCAACATCAGTCACCACAACCTTAGAGATATTCAGACCCTTTGAGATAATTAAGTCCAGAGTGTGCCCCTTATTGTGCGTGGGCTCCGGCACATGCTGAGTCAGCCCATAGCTATCAAGAACACAAAACAGTTCTTTAGCCCCTCTGTCCTGGGGGTTGTCAACATGGATGTTAAAATCACCAACAATGACTAGACGGTCAAAGTCAATACACACTATAGACAGCAGTTCGGTAACGTCATCAAAAAAGCTTGCACAGTATTTGGGTGGCCTATAGATATTTAGGAACAGAGCTCGAGAGGAGCATTTCAGCTGAAGGGCCACATATTCAAAAGAATCAAAGTTTCCATACGATGTCTTCCTGCATTGAAGGGAATCATTGAACAGAATAGCAACTCCACCCCCTTTCTTATGCATTCTTTCCTGACTCATAAAACTAAAGTTGGGAGGGGTTGATTCAATAAGAACAGCTGCACTGTTATTTTGTTCAATCCAAGTTTCTGTTAAAAACATAAAATCAAGATTGTGCTCAGTGATAAAATCATTGATTAAAAATGTTTTTCCTGCCAAAGACCTGACATTTAATAAAGCTAGTTTAAGTTTGTTAAACACACTATCAGTCATGTTTTTTGTAACAAGCTGTGGCTGACATGGAATCACTGCTAAATTAGATAAACTCACACAAACGTTTGAGCGCTTCCTGTATCTAAGATGATTTATCTCTCTTAATCTATTACCTATCAACACAGATATCGGCAAAGCTACTGGCAGGCAGGGCCCTGGCATGTCCTGGAAAGAGTTGAGAGTGCCATACGCCCTTGAGCCTGGACCCAGCAGATATCAGTTTGCAGATTGTTTTGGTTTGGATGATTGTGGTAGGCATGGTGATGAAGCCGGGAGAGATGGTGCGCATCTCTGTGATTTTGGTGGGCGTCGTTGAGGGGCGGGGGTAAAGGACATGCTGCCAGCCCTGCGTAACGCCTTAGTTTGGTCTTTGAAATCCAGGAAGGAATCGGTGCCAGCCCTCTGTATCTCCTTCATGTGTTCAACGATCTCCAGGATGGTGGGCGTGGGTGAAAGGGTGAACGGAGTATTCTCAAAGGCGTTGATAGGGGGGGGGGTGACGGGCGGTGGGGACTCCTCCGTGTGTTTCATAGGTCTCCCATAATCAGAACATTCCTCAGGCGGGTGCAGTGATACTTCTTCAGGGTTTTCTGCGCGATGTGTTGTGTCTATCTTCTGTTTTGATTCCTCTTGCCGCTTGTCCTTGGCAGAGGGAACAGATTGATGATGCAGGCAGTTGAATATGTTAGAGATAAACAATTTCACTAAGGAGAGATAAACAATTTCACTAAGGAGAACAGACCGTTGCTAAGGAGAACATAATGTTGTTAAGGAGAACAGACCGTTGCTGAGCAGAACAGACCGTTGCCAAATAGATCAGGCCATTGCTAAGGAGAACAGACCGTTGCTAAGGAGAACAGACCGTTGCTAAGGAGAACAGACTGTTGTTAAGGAGAACAGACCGTTGCTAAGAAGAACAGACCGTTGTTAAGGAGATAAATGTGTGCCATGTGTGCAATAAACAAATAAATAAATAAATAGATGTGCAAAGTAGTTTCAGTTATTTTCTTATAATCAGTTTGCAATGCGTCTGGTAAATCCTCTCAGAAGTGTCTCTACCTCTGGTCTTCATGAATGCTTGATGGAGTTACTGAACGGAGGACAGAGTATAATGGAGTCATGAGGAGAAATGTGAGATGTGTGAGGACGAGGTGACAAGGGCAGACACTCTGAGTGACAGCGAGACACGCTGAGGAATACTAAAGACATTACGAGTTAACCTTAAAGACAGAAACGCATAAATGCATGAAGGAGCCGGAGTGATGTCCACCTGATGAAGAGGAAGACTCTCTAAAGGCCCGGACACACCGAGCCGTTTTCGGCCGTCGATAGATGTCTGGCCGTCGATGAGCGTCCTGACGCCATACTCAGATTGGTGTCTCCCGCACCGTCGTGTCTTTTCGGCCGTGCCGACACCTTCCGCTCCCAATTCAACATGTTGTTCAATCAGTTTGGAGGGTTTAGACTTTAGAGGGATCTTTTGTTCTCCGTTTCAAGTGTTCTCAGGTGATTTTTAAATAACTCTGTCTATACAGAGAGCTAGCTTACATGTTATACCCATTTAACTATCTATCTATCTATCTATCTATCTATCTATCCATCCATCTATCTATCCATCTGTCTATCTATCTATCTATCCATCTGTCTATCTATCTATCCATCTATCTATCTACCTATCTATCTATCTATCCATCTATCTATCTCTATATCTATCCATCTTTCCATCTATCCATCTATCTATCTATCTATCCATCTATCTATCCATCTATCTATCCATCTATCTATCCATCTATCTGTATACCCGTCCGTCCGTCCGTCATCCATCTACTTAGCTAGCCTACATTTGTCCAAATTCATGGCTGACCATGAACTCTAATAATATACCGCGGCAGCTCCTCACCGCTCCAAACAACTCTGTACTCAAATATACGTTATTTGGATAGACTAATCACACATTGATAATCTAAATTAGTTCGTTTCTTGCCTGAAAAACTATTATAACAGTTAGCAAGTAAAGGTTAATAAAGCTGGTGGCGCTATGCAAAGTAATAGCCAATATTACAATACACTCTAATTAGAAGTACCAAAACATTATTAGGCAAGGTTTACAAGTCAATGTATAGTACATATAGTCAATAATCCATTGGTATATCAATATAAATGATATATACATATAAGTGAGAGTTAGCTTAAATGAATAACTCACAGGGATTCAAATATAAAGACTTCAGAAAATGAAGAATAGACATATACAAAGTTAAGGCTATTTTCCTTTTCCATATACCCCTGCAGAAGTATTAAATATTGTCATGCAGACACTTAACCACATCCCAGGTAAAACCTCCGATACTCTATGTGAAATATTTAAATTATTTCCATTCCTACGTTGGAAAAGTCCCCTCTAAAAACAAAGACTGAAACCAAGTACGTTTAAAGTGAAACACAGCAGACTAAAACAACCAAATGAAATCCCTTCCCAGTTCAGATAAACTGTATGTAACTGTAGGTCAATCTGTATGATCGATGAAAAGCGAGATATAAGTCGTGTGAAAGCTCCGTTAATCTCATTATCAGACGCAGACACCTTCCTGATCTGAATGGCTAATGTGAGAGCGGCTGAGATTTCTATCATTAGTTTTCCTGAGTGATGATATGAATCCCGCTGTAACGCCGAGTCTCTCACTGACTGCCTGATGTGGGGCCGATCCCCGTCAGCAAAGACGCTCCAGTTCATGTAATAGTGTTTACTTCAGGGACTCGTCGTGATTCACATTTCGTTTACTGCAACGCCTCAGAGTCACACGATGACGGGCCAACAGTCGCCCCTCCACGGCCAAAAGAGAGGACGTTGATGATATATCTAACTTCAGGTGTTCAGACATTCAACCAGTCACAGAACAAGCAGTCGGACGCAGATTAGCACCTCGTGAGAGAAAGGTTCTGTGTTGGTAATAAATGTCCATCCATCTTCTCCCGCTTCTCCGTGGTCGGGTCTCGGGGTATCAGTTCCAGCAGAGAGCCCCAAACGTTCCTTTCCCCTCATCACCCAGCTCTGACTGGGGGGTCCCAAGGCGCCCCCAGGCCAGAGAAGAGATATAGTCCCTCCACCTGGTCCTAGGTCTACCCCTCGGTCTCCAAATGTATTATTTTCTAATTAATTTAGGTCTTAATATATTGTTTCGATTCATGAATTAGTATTGAATTAAATGTTCTGAGAATAGTTTGGATTCATTGTGATCAATCAGCTGTTATATAAGGAAGGGGTGGGACTGACCTCGGCCTCTCACGTTCCACCGAACGTTTCTGTTTCATTTGATGGAAGAAGTCAATAAGTCCGCCAGAGGAAGGCAAAGAAATCAGCGCCGACAGAGTTTCATTTGGACTGTTTTTAACGTGAGAGTCAAGAAGCGGATCCCTGTTAATGTGGCACCGTTTTAAATATCATATAAGAATGGGCCACGGCAACCTGCGTTCGCCTCCTGGAGCTTTGGCGGATTTTATCTCTGTTAAAAAAACTCAATATTCAGTACATCGTGCGCACACTTAGCGACTAATCAGCTGAACACCTGAAATGTCCATTTAATCCAAACTATGCACGGTACGAATTGTAAATCATTTGCTCGGGATAGATTTGAAACTGTATTATCATCTAACTTGAAATGTTTTCAGACACTTTGTAAGAACGGACTTCCTGCACGTCTGGGTTCCATCCATCATCATCGATTATGATCCAAACCGGAGGAGGAATAGCATCTGCCGAGACGCCGCATGATCCATTAAGTAAAGCCACAGAGGCTGCAATATTTAGAGTGCTAAATCTCTGCAGAAACAGTCAGTCTGTCCACACAAATACACTCATGCATGCACGTTGCTTTGATGGAGGGTTTACCAGCTGGGTTTTACAGACAGTCACACAAAGGACTCTCAGGAGAAGCGGGAAGACTTAAAGTGTAACACAATGTGTGTGTTCTTGATCAACAGCAGCAACCCTACGAAGGCTTCCTCTCATCTCTGAAGGCCCTTCTTGCACGTCCTGCTCCTCATGTTCTCTCCGCCTGCATCTTAAAGGATGAAAACAAAACATTCGATTTACGAATCTAACGAATCCCTGACTTCATGCCGTCCTCTCAGAGTCTACGAACACGACAGATCGCTGATGTTAAATAACTGCAGGGAGGTTAGTGGAGAATCGTAGCTACGGCCGAATGAGGACCCGCAGCACACCTGTACACACTCCATCTTATTTGAAAGATATAATGCCATCTGACAAGTAGGGATGTCCCGATCACCTTTTTTTGCTCCCGATCCGATTCGATCATTTGATTTTGACAATCTGCCGATACCGATTTTTCCCGATCCGATCTTTATGCAATGCGTTAAAAGAAAGAAAGGAACAGATAACGGCTGGTCATCCAACGCGATGAATTCAGCTATCTTGGCTGTTATTGTGTTGGCCTTGTCTCTGTTCTGGGGCAGTTTCTCTTTCCTTTTGAAAGCCTCTGAAAGTGTCGGTTGCTTCAGTGCCGTTACCCGAGTGGCCGCTGTGTACTCATCGTGTGTTGTTGTTGTTGTTTGTTTATCAGGTAGCGTATTAGATTAGTCGTTGTTGAACGTAGCTCTGTTCTTTCCACACGCGGAACCACCTTCTTGCAAACATTGCATCTGGCTGTTACACTGCCTTCGCTTTCAATTTCATAATACTTCCAAACTCCTGACCTCTGCTCCGTCCGCCTCCCGAGTCTCCAGCTGGACGTAGCCTCTCGTTAGCTTGCTGCTGCTATCAGACACTGCGCCCACTCTGTTGCTCTGAGAGGAATAAGCAGGTCTGAAAACAA
>JAULUE010000420.1:0-11330 GCA_036324585.1 Champsocephalus esox
GTGCTCGGGGCGCACCAAACTGCGCCCAAAGCAGCTGTTGACACTGCCAACAACTAGGAGGCAGCAGGAGCGCCAGAGTGAGTGATTGACGTTTGAATGAGTTAGAAGGAGACGGAGTGTAATTACATTACATTGCATTTAGCTGACGCTTTTATCCAAAGCGACTTACAATAAGTACATTCGACCAGGAAGACACAACCTTGAAGAAAACAGAATCATAAAGTGCATCAGGTTTCATAGAGCTAAGCATTTCAAGTGCTACTCAACTGGCTTTAGATAAGCCAGTGCTTTATTATTATATAAGTGCTCTGTTAGCAGTTCTTTGTTAGTCATTCTATCGCTCGAAGTGGAGTCGAAAGAGATGAGTTTTCAGTCTGCGCCGGAAGGTGTGTAAGCTTTCTGCTGTCCTGATGTCAATGGGGAGCTCATTCCACCATCTTGGAGCCAGGATAGCAAACCCACGTGTTTCTGCTGATGGGAACTTGGGTCCCCTTCGCAGCAAGGGTGCAGCGAGTCGTTTGGCTGATGCAGAGCGGAGTGCACGTACTGGGGTGTACGGTTTAACCATGTCCTGGATGTAGGAAGGGCCAGATCCATTCGCAGCATGGTACGCAAGTACCAGTGTCTTGAAGTGAATTCTAGCAGGTAACGGAAGCCAATGAAGAGAGCGGAGGAGCCGAGTGGTGTGGGAACATTTCGGAAGGTTGAAGACCAGACGAGCCGCTGCATTCTGTATCAAAATCAAAACTAGATAGCGAATAGAGAAGGAAAATGATGTGTCATCACTTAAAGAAACACCCTTTGAGAGGAGGACACTGGAGGGAAAGCTGAAAGTAAAAGAGCTCGGACCTGATCAGCCTAAGCCCTCAGGATAGGCAGGAGTTAAGGACAGAGGAAGGCAGTATACATGCTCTTTTTCAAGGAGCTGGTTTAACAAGAAGGCTTGGCTAACTACCTGTAGCAACACCAGGCCTATATTTAGCTTCCCCTGCCTCCCTTTCAAGCGTCAGGATCAGACCAGTCTATGAACCAACATGGATCCAGACAGATGTGAGTGACTTAAAGCACATATCAGAAAAAACTAAAATGCATGAACAAACTAGAGTCCACATGGACGATGCTATGCGACTAGCCATGCTTAGGAAAGTAAACACAGCTGTCAATGAGGGCTACAGGATAGGGATCAGTAAGCATCGTAAGGATGTTGACAAAACAGGCAATTCCTTTCTAAAATAATAGACTGTATCAAGTGCTGTGTGCCTTTGAGCTAACCCTGCGTTGTAATATGATGTTTTAAGTTTGCTTACATTTTGGTAGAGCCCCCCTGGAGAAAATTGCACCAGCCGCCACTGCTAATGACAGCTTCAACATAATAACATGGAAGCTTCATAGTCTGATCCAAGACGGCAATACTCATGAGCTAATGTGAACAGCAGCTGCAGTATAGCCTCCAGTGGTGGACTGGCCATCGGGACGTTCGGGACGGATCCCGATGGGCCGGTCGGACGATGTGGGCCGGTCGGATAAGTCACTAGCATTAGTTTGAGCAATTTATAAAGACGTCCAGGTTGCCAAGTGCTGATAGATTCTCAGGAAATGTATGCCATTTGTCCGTCTGATTTCTGAGCCTCTGGAGAAGTGCTTTAAGGCAGCGGGCCAGAATCTTCTTTTTCAAGAATTTATGAACATCAATAGCGGCGCTGATCGCCTGAATCACCTTTTTGGCAACGAGTTGTCAAAGAAAGAAATCACGCATTTAAGCAGCACTTAAGTTTATAACTTGACAGGCTTGATGGCTGTATGTGAGATACTCTTTACCCTTTACTAATATTGATAAGTCATAGTGGCGAAGGTGGCTTCGTCACTATGGACTGACGGCTTCAGGCCGGGTGATAGGGCACTTTGTTAGCGTGATTGCACAGTATATGTTGTCTGTGGCTGATGATTGTGTGCACCTGGTGTCCTGTATTGTCTCCTCCCCCCTCACCTGTGTCTTGTTGTGCTGATTAGAGTGTGGGTATTTAGGCTCTGTTGCCCTCTCTGTTGAGGGGCTGGGTGTGTGTGTGAGATCCTTGTGGCTGCAGGATGTGGACAAGGAGAACAGCAGGATTGATTGAGGCTGTGAACTTTGTGCCCATGTTTTTAATAAATGCCCACGCCGGGTTATATTTTTGGACGTTCTGCCTCTGCCTCCTTGCTTGGTCTGGGGCCGCTCAACGGTCAGCTTCACAGTCATTGTTAGCCTTATATATATTATATGTAACTTAATTGAAGTGCCAACATCTTTAAAAATGTAAAATGCATTATTGCATGGGCTTTACATTTCAGTTACAATTTATAAATATTCCATTTTTGTTTAAATGAATAATTTCAAGTCTGAGCATTTTATCCGTGTGAATAAATTAATAGCTTTGTGACTATTAAAAGGCTGGCTTCCCACGTCAGTCTGGGAGTTTCTGTAATCTCCTGACACCCTGCACAGCAAACACATTCCTGCTCCACAAATCAGCTGCAGGAAATGGCTGTTTTGCAACAATCTGATTCCTCCAACATCAGCAGGCAAACAGCCACTCGAGTGCATGATAGCAGCTAATGGAAGCGAGTAACCATAACTGTCAATACGCTGTTACACATGTCTGAGATCCTGCTCACATTCTGGGGATGTGGATGACTGTGCGGCTGGATGACATCCTGAGCTGACACCTCTCAGTGAGTCAGGGCCACAGATCCTCTGGGTCAACAGGTCTTAACCAAGTGGCGTGTATCATGGCCGACAGCTGAGACACTGCAGAAAGATGTTTCCCAAACTATGTTCAACTCATTAGCCCTTCACTACAGTGCCACTCCATGTGAGTCTATATGTAGTTTTAGATGTGTTCTACACTCTCCAGTGTAAGCAGGAAACATACTGTATGTCACCATGGATACCTCATTAGTATATAAGTGCTCTGTTAGCAGTTATTTGTTAGTAATTCTATCGCTCGAAGTGGAGTCGAAAGAGATGAGTTTTCAGTCTGCGCCGGAAGGTGTGTAAGCTATCTGCTGTCCTGATGTCAATGGGGAGCTCATTCCACCATCTTGGAGCCAGGATAGCAAACCCACGTGTTTCTGCTGATGGGAACTTGGGTCCCCCTCGCAGTGCGGGTGCAGCGAGCCGTTTGGTTGATGCAGAGCGGAGTGCACGTGCTGGGGTGTACGGTTTAACCATGTCCTGGATGTAGGAAGGGCCAGATCCATTCGCAGCATGGTACGCAAGTACCATTGTCTTGAAGTGGATTCTAGCAGTTACCGGAAGCCAGTGGAGGGAGCGGAGTGGTGTGGGAACATGTAGGAAGGTTGAAGACCAGACGAGCCGCTGCATTCTGGATGAGCTGCAGAGGTCGGATGGCACATGCAGGTAGACCAGCCAGGAGGGAGTTGCAGTAGTCTAGGCGTGAGATGACGAGAGCCTGGACCAGAAGCTGCGTCGCTTTCTGGGTCAGCTGGGGACGCATCCTCCTGATGTTGTAAAGCGTGTATCTGCAGCAGCGGGTGGTAGCAGCTATGTTTGCAGTGAAGGACAGGTTGTTATCTATAAACACATAACGCTATCAAATAATACTTTCTATCAATATATCAATCTTTACCAAATATAACATATTATGGAGATCACAAAAATACACTGTCAATGTTAATAAACAAAAAACAAGGCAATGTGCCTGCAAGACTGCACTCAGGTAAGAAAAACATATTACCCGTGCGCAGCAGCTAACCTGCCTGCGAGCCTTCGCTCAGGTCACACTTACCCAGGCGCGGCTGAAGCCCGCGAAAATGGCATCTATTGTTGCCGAGAGTTTAGTATTTTTAAAATACCGTTACTTTGTCAAACATGCTCAAAACTTTCTGACACACTCTCCTAAACATCTCCAACATCATATCTAATTCACACAAGTTAACATCGATCATTTTCATCATGTACTGACCTGTAGAAAACAGAAAAGTGCAGCAGCAATAATTATACACAGGATCCGGTTGATCGTCTGGATTGCTTCTGAGGAGGGGGCGGAAGTGTCCCCCCTAAGATAACCCAGATGTCACCGCTCACCTGCCAAAGGTTCCACCTTGGCGCTACTTTCTCGTACTGCTTCTCAAACAGTACAGATAAACCATAAAATGATATGAATGTCACCAAAATAAATACAGATAATGTTCAGTTTCAAATTCACTATTGTTTTGTTTTAAGATTAAAAGTTTTAAAAAAGAAAGAAATGTTCAAATAGTAAATGAATATGCAAGAGGTCTTTAAAATCATCACACTGATCATCAAAAGTTCATAAAATGCTCATGAATATTCCAAAATATTCTGAACTTGCCACAATCATCCAAAATTCATGAAATGCTCATAGTCATGAAAAGTTCATGCAAACTTTTTGGGGTTTTAATTATAATGTTGTGATTGTTGTAATTCCCCTCTACCCTAAAGTCGCATCTAAAAAGAACGCGATCTGATCTAGCTGTGTATATTGTTATTTTTGCAAATTGAGGAGATGATAAGACAATCTCATTCGCTACAGGCAGCGACAGAGGCTCATATATTGCATTAGGTAAAATAAAGCAGGCACACATAACAGGAAGAATATGTACATTTTAATTCAATCAAAGAGGACATTGTCACACCATTCAAATGTGTCCATGTACATTACAACCAATACAAAGCTTAGATGTGTTTCTTTGTTACGTTGTTCTGTGTCAGCCGTTAACCTAGATAGATAAACTTAGCTATTGATATCGCAAACATGTCACAAGAACCAGCGCAAACGAAAATAAAATACAGTCAAACAACTGAACTTCAGCAACTTCAATGTCACATCCCTGATATCCACATCTCCGGAGCCTGGCCCTTCAACCCTAGAACCAGCGCAGCCAGATGCACCCCAAAGCAGCAGCTCTGCGACCGCTGAGACTGTCAAAACCACCGGCACCGTTGAACCAAAACAGGCTGGTTCCGACTGCGTGGAGGTTTGTTGTCGGGACATTGAGACGGGTAAAGCTGCACAGCTAATTGTAGATAAAAAGGAGACCGCTAGATCGTTTTGGCAAAGAGAAAGGTACTTCAAAGCAGAATGGTACAAAAACAGAGAGTGAACCACTAAACGGGCCTTCTGTGAAATATGCAGATTTGCTGCTGTCAGACGGCTTGTAACTTTCTCCAAATGTGGAGATGACTGCTTTGTAAATACCAGAGTTAATAACTGAAAAAAGTGCCCAAGCCTCCTTGAAAGCCACGAAAAGTCTAATTTTCACAGTGTGTTAAAAAAAAGTGTGCTTACTTCAGTCAAACACCAGTCGACATACAGCTTTGTAAACAAGAGCGTATTGAGCAGGAAAATAGAAGAGATGGAATGATGGAGCAACTGCACTTTCATATGTGTGGGCTGGACCTGTATAGTTTAATTTACAGGAAAGGAGTGAGCAGAGGGTAGAGTTGTCCATTCTTGTTCTGTGACTATCTTCCTCCCCATGCTGAACCAACCCAGTCTCACGGCATTTCGTGTTCACTAACACGATTTGTAATCTATTGATTCGTGTTCACCATCACGATTTTCCCTTTTTTTTCGTGTTGCACAGGACGATTTTAAAAGCAATGTATTTCTACTGGTAACGTGTTTCGTGCCTGCAGGCTGCAGCACGTCTCTTTCTCCGGTCGGGTCGAGGAAGACCGGAAGCTGTGTGGTTCATAAAAACATGTTCTTACTCAATATCAAGCCACAGTTATTGCTTTTATTTTAAATCGTATAATTTCGGACTTTTGTTGCTGTCTGTGAGGAAAATAAATGGGGCTCAGAGCCTCAGAATACTGAAATCTGTTTTTTTAAATATTTTTTTCCTTCTAATTTGTTATTCTTCTCAAAATAACACACTGTTATTTACTCACCAATAACACACAATTATCCTTGCTTTTATTTATTGGTTTAATTCCATAATTTCGGGCTTTTTTGGTGTCCGTCAGGAACTGAATTTCAAAATAAAAATAACCGGAAACAGACGTAGGCCTGTAAGGGACATTTCGAGCATCATTGCGATTGTCAACATTTCTGAGTTTAGGATGGCCGAAGACACTACACTACCCATAATCCCCAGCTATCGTTTAGGACTACAGTCCCCGTAAGGTTACGCAGAGCGTCAAACAGCTGTGTGAAATGGAACGAAACCACGCCAGATTATCCAAAACTAGAATCGAACGCCCCCCCAGAACTACACATGCTGGCTATTGTGTTTCGCAAAATGTTCTATGGGACGTCTCTACTGAACGTTTTCGTTTTCCCCACAATTAGAAGTTGCCATTATTAAACACATTGGTGTTATCAAATGTAAAACATATAATTAATAAATGGGTGAAAATCACTTGTGTCCATAATGCGCAGCATTAATATATATACCCACATGACAGCTCATTGCTACTTTGTAATTCTACTCCACGACAATTCAGAGGTTAACCTGGTATTTTTACTCCACTGCATTTATTTTAGTTACTTTGCAGATTCTGATTAATGATGTGAAATATAAACAACCCTTAAATCAGACTTTAGTTACACCTGAGTAAAATTCAGGTATGGTGATTGTCAAGTGCCAACAATCAGGAGAGATATTTGATAGTTGGTGCTTGAGAAGACTAAACATGTATCTGCAATTGACATGAATGGAAACAAGTAATAAAGTATATTCATTGCTCGTTATTCTCTACTAATAGTTAATTAAAGACTGTATATTATGGCTATTTTGCACATCCCTTTCAAGATTTTCAAAGGTTTATTAACATATCACACACAACTACGGTGTAGTTATGCAATGAATGAAAAACTTGGGTCACAGGTTCCTCAACAGTGCATTACAAGACATCTATCAATATGTGTGTACCTCCACCATTAAACTGTCATATTCTGCACATTTCTTATTCTATCTACATACATAAGAGTATAATTAATGTGTATAATATCAGTTAAAATAAGTGCTTCAACATAGTTAACATTGCAGGAAAGCAATATATTAGACGTTAAGTACTTTGTCAGGCTTAATATGTATCTGTAGATACCCCCAAAGACCTTAATCTGTTATTTAATGTTTAAATAAAGGTTAATCCGTTTTTCTGTTTTGCACCTCCTATTAATATCTGTGTACATCCTGCACTAAACTGTTTTATTGTATAGATCACTTATAGTATCTTCTTGATTTTTTATATTCTATATTTCTATATTTATACTTTCCCCCTATGAATGTATGTACTCTTAATATTTTTTTTATCAAATATAACACATAAAACAATAATTCAATAACGTGCTTTAACCACTAGGAGGTGCACACAAGGTACACACAGCCATAATAACTTTGTATTATTAGTGTGTATATACAACATCTGAAGATGTATAGTTTTATGCATGCTTTCACATCATTTTACAGCATATTGCTATACTATTTCAGACTCAGTATTTACATTCTTACATTCAAAGAAAATCAGTAATATCTTTAAAAACTACAGTCCTTTTCTATCAGCTGTGCACCGTTATGGTGTAAATATAACCTATCTATGAATTAGATCAAATGTAAAAGTCAGCCGAATTAGTGTTGATACTGCAAGGAGACGTATTGTGTGAAGAGAAATTGAAGATGTTGTTTAATTGTTGATATATTTATGATCCCACGTCAAGTATTCAGGGACCGGGAGAGGGCAATGAAATCGGGAGTCTCCCGCGAAAATCGGGAGCGTTGGCAAGTATGTAACATACTAAAGGTGTTCACAGTTTTCCAGCTCTAGTGTTATATTAAAAAGTTTAATTCGGCGTATTTCTATATTCATTTAGAGATCACATGAGATTCCATACATGTTGTGTGCTCATTACAGTGGTTCTATGCGGTATGATTGTTGCTACTGTTTGCCTGCTGGGGTAGTGGGTGATGTAACTGCTCATTATTGTTTGATTGTTGTACAACGAAATAATAATTGATCAACTATACCTGTTATGTGCAACATATAGTGAAACATCTGTTATGGAAATTGTGAGATCAAATGTATTAACATTGCTGACTGTAAGCTGTATTCTGAAAATGTCCTGTGGTTTGACTGATTAGGTCAAATCCCTGGAGTGATCTTTGAATGTGTGTGAGTGATCAACGGATGTTTTTGCAAGTTAGGATAAGGTGTTATCTGTTTCCCTGCTGCTCTGTGTAGGGTGCGAGTTTTGCATACGGTGCAAGGGTGTCTCAGCTGACCTAATCAAATGTTGTAACGTAACTAAGCTTTGATAAGAGAGACTGTTTCACTCCGAACAGGACGTGCTCTTTGGAAGAGACGTCATACGTGCACACACACACTATAAAGAGAGGGGACGGACCAGATGAAATCAACACCAGCTGACTCACTGCTTGGGGGTCGCCCAGGAGTGAACAACGAATTAGAAGATATGAAGGGAGGAGCAACAGGCACAACTCCTCCCCGGTATGTGTATAAATACTGTAACATTTCAATACTGGACACTCTTGTTCTAACTGGCTGTAGTGATACGTACATTGCACGGTGTAGAACTTGAGTCCGGGGTACTCTGTATTTCTGTACTGTTGCCTTTTACCAGTAAACTCAGCTTATTGCTCATCTCATATCTTGGTGTCCGAGTCCTTCTTCTTATAGCAGACCACTCATCAAGGGACGGCGCGGAGCAGAGGTGAACCTTCCACCACCGCCATTGGGTGGTGCTCCAACAATCCACACGCACTTTTTGCCCCCCCCCCACTTCTGAAATGAATCCGGTGCCGCTGACTGATACGGTTAGTAAAAACCATGAATTAATGCTTTGTCAACTCTGCAGACAGACGGCAGGCGAAAAACCTTTTAAAATGTGTGTTTTCTGATCTATCAGGTCAGCTAACGTTGTTTATGCTCCGTCCACACTCACAACATCGGCCTTCAGACATAATTAAAACCAGTGACTGTATTCACCATGACACAGACAGTCTGTGGTTTGTACTTGTTTAACTTTTGTCTAGTTTCTGAACAGATATGAGGAGCTGTGAGCTCTGAGTGCTAACAGCTGACGGCTGCTGTTTGGTTTTGTGGTTCGCATTGAAGATGACGACACGGCAGTTTTACACAGCGTCGCTCCGCCCGCCTAACAGCCGATCGCCCCACATGCGTTACTATAGTTACTACCCCAGTACTAAATTGTAATGGAAATGCAGCATGAAGTGAGCCTGGCCTACCAAGGCCTAACCATACCGTACTAAGCCGTGCAGGTCCTGCAGTGGAAAAGCGCCATTACATGTAGCTGCAGCAGGCTGCATGTTTACGTATAAATGGGGTCATAGTGTTGGATAAATGACCAGTTACAGATTGCCTAATATCTTGGTGCGATGCCCCTGTGGGTTCATCTGGAGAGGGTGTGGCTGTGCTGCATCCAGCCTCCTTGAATGCCTTGATTGCAGTAACTCGGGGAACCTGGGTCTGGTGCCCTGCAGTTATTTAAAGCCTCTCTGCTTTCTCATACAGATACGGTTGAGAGTGTCATTAGTTATTTCAGTTGTTTTACTTTGTGCACCTCAACACCCTCACACATGCATGTTCATGCGATCCTCACCCTGCAGTTATATTACTGATACCACTGACGTGCACACCTCATGCTTTACTCGTTTTGCACTTGATTAATTTGGTTGATTTGAATTGTTTGTTTGAATAAACATACTTTGCTAACCGTTGACATGGTGTGTGTCCTCTTTGTTGTGGCCTTTTGAGCCAGGTCATAACACTTGGAAATCAAATTTGGTTTGTGTTTATCGTGCTACTCCCCCAATAGAGACTCACCTTCAATTGCAGTACAAGGCTGGTTATAACAACAAAATAATTGATTCTTTCCACTAGCTTTTCTCAAAAAGACCACAAGCAAGGACACCCAGACAGGATCCCTGGCACTCTAAAGTGAATATTAAGTCAAATAATGGGATTTGCTTCCTAGCCATGGCCACGAAGGAACTGACAATAATGGAGGATCTCTCTATCTCTGGTCCTCAGTCGGATTAAAAGAGAAGAAATTAATTGAATTCAAATGATATGTGTGTTAATCTTACTCTGAGAAAGGCTGCAACCTTGAATGCAAAATCATCTGTGAGTACTTCACAATGGAGTGTGAATTGCTTTAAATGATAATCTGCCAAGTCTCATATGGATCTAGTGATAGAAGCAGCGTTCTAGATTGATGGGAGGAGAGGAAGAGAGTGTCTGAAATGTCAATCTGATCGTCAGTATGATTATCTCGTTAAAGCAAAGCTCCCTGGGATAGTCTTGGGTAAGTGAGCAGCAGGGCTTGCATAATGCTGCGAGAGATTAGTGCAGACATTGAAACCAAAGATAGTCCAGTGTGGGTGAGTGTACTTGCAGGGATGTGAAACCGGAATTAGCTGCATGGTGTCACAGCAGGTAGAGCTTCATCCAGTTATGCCCTAGAGATTATTCTATGCATACTAATATGATGGCTTTAGAGACAGAGGAGAGAGTGCTGAGGTACTTGGGTGATTGGATACTAGGTAGCTCTGTTTTGGCATGAATTGTCAATGCAGGTTGGCACACCGTTTAACCCTGCCTGTTATAACTCCTCCCAATATTAAAATAAAACTGCTTTTTTATTTGCGTTCAACATATGAGCCTTAACTCCTGGGACAGAGTTGACTTGCATGGTGTAGCGCTAACAGACAACAACTTCATTTTGAAATGGCAGCCTTGCTGTTATTGAGCCCGTCTGATTACAAAGATAATGTTTTAATGTTCCTGCACATTTCGATAGGGATTCTTTCACATACTGTATGTGATTGATTACAAACTAGAGTTATTTTCTATATATTTAAACGTTGACTTTAGTTATATGTATTATGGCAACAAAGTTCACATACAGTAACTGTATAAGGTTAGTTGAAAGCAATAATACTAAGTTTATGTATTATAGTTGAACCTATTTAAACTTAATACATATTGTCTCAGACTACTGGTTTAATTGATGAAGTGAATATACAAAGAATAGACACTGAACATGTGGGTGGGTCCTATCTGATGTTACTCATTCATATCCTATGGCGCTCATTGTTGACCAGACTGATCAGCAATTGTATGTTTAAAGGCCCACTGTTGAGAGTATCATAAGGGCTTGATGGAATCAAATGTAAAACACGATATTTATAATTGATGAAAGTAATAAACCGGTCAGAATTGACCCGAATAAGTGAAATCTGTTGACATAATACATTTACTTAAAGTCAGTGTTGATTCAGACTCGCCCGATGGAATTGTCCAACCGGTGACGAGTATGGCTTAC
>JAULUE010000421.1:0-11328 GCA_036324585.1 Champsocephalus esox
CGCTACATGCTGGAGTTTGGCTTGGTTTTGATCATGGAGCCACAGCTGAGTTTTGTAAACTGAAATAGCCTGAAGTCATTTGAGGAACTCTTCTCCTTCTTAAACTCATTGTGTCCATCATTGTTGCTGAGAGCTGAGTGTTCATGTCTTCACTGCACAGAGATCAGCTGTCAATCAAACGTGATGGGATGTGCTTTAACGTCTTCTCACGAGTTGTTCTGTAGATGCTGGAGTTTCTTCAGGCGGCGCTCCTTCCTGTGTCTGTAGCGTGAGGCTGTCACTGCTCAGGAGGGTTGCTGTTCACCTCAACTCATATTTCTCTGCATGAATATGTAAACTTTGCTCTAAATATTTGTTATCACTACGATGTATGACACAGAGGAACTAACAAATGAGGAATGCAGATGTTTTAAAATGTAATAAAACATCTGCATAATCATAAAGTGTTTATTTTAAATGATATTATCATACTGTCAGGATCAATAAGTCTCCTGTCAATATTCAAGAGTATTTTAGTTGGATTTTATTATGTATTATTACAATTTCTTATTAAAGACTTACTGTGGTTGTTGTTGTTGTTGTACACATTAACTACTATGATGTTTTATAAAACTGTAAATATCATGATAATAATCAACAAGTAAATCATTTCTTATTCTGTTTTAAATAGCTGAGATCCTGATTGTGTGGATGAAGTGAATCTGATCATGAAATCATTGAACAAGAGTCATTGAACAGACTTTACTGATGGGATGTGATCAAATTAAATGTTTAGATATGAATAAAGGTTTTGGATTTTTCAAATATAAACAAAGGTTGTTGTATTATTTCCACGGTGCCATACATCGCTGATGGAAAACTCACAGTTGCTTTGTACACATAATAACACATGCTGAGTGATATGGTATAATGCAGTACTGTAGGCTACTTATTATCTACACGTGTCTACATTTCGTCCACATTTATCAACTACAATACTCTTATAAAATGCTCTTATATGTATAAAACGGGTAAAAACAATAACCATAATAATACTGTGAAAACACACATTCTAGCCTGTATATGGAGTAGTTGTACTTGAAGTGCACCTAGCTGATAATACTTCTGTACATGTTACTATTATGAAACGGGTCATTATGCAGAATGAGTAGACCTACTTTTACTTTTTGTACTTTAAGTACATCTTCATAGTGTTTGTAATTGTTCTTACGTAAATAATCTGAGTACTTCTTCCAACACTGCCAGAGAGGTCGTGCTTTGATTGACAGGTGAGCTGTGCTCCTCAGCGTCCAAACTCATTTTGACGAATAGCTCGACTCGCGCAGCTTCACAAACTGCAGCGGCGTGAAATGAGCTTTAATTACGGCCAGTTATTACAGCTCTGACGGGTTTGTGCTTTGTTTCACTCCAGAGGAGGCGTGTGGTTTGTAGAGAAGCTGAATATGTTGCTGAAGGGGAACATCTTTGTAGGAATACATTCATCATGTATCCCTTTAAAATGATCCAAGCCAACATGTTCTGTTTCATTTCAGGAGAGTCATGTGTAGGCTATTGAGAGTCGTTTCCCTGTCCAAACAAAGTGTAATATAACATTTTAAACGAAAGTTAATATGGAGCCTGCATTCTCAAACATAAATCCCCATGAATGCCTTTATCTTTTTTCCAGCCCACTCTCTTCAGTCTGCGTACAAATGACACGACTTTGCAAAGGCGAGCAATAGATACGCAGAAGTCCGATTTTGCGTGCATATGATACTCCCACGTTACGTTTGTTATGAACGTATCTTAATGCATTTATTTTCTACATATCTTTGCCATTTATTTAACCCTTACCATAACCCAATACGCTGCTGTGTCGTGTATTGCACCGCAAACATTAAAAGTGTCATTGGAACGGCCTGAAGCCACAGAGCACTTTGTTTTAATGTTTGAGGTGCGATACATATGCACGCAAAATCAGACTTCCGCGTATCTATTGCACGCCTTTGCAAAGTCGTGTCATTTGTAGAGACCGTGAGACCGGGTTGCTTTTTTGATAATTTAGATTAAATTATAAATGTTTAATGACAAACATAACAAGAAAAAAGCAATACAGTACAAAGACAATGCTCACAAAAAAAGGATAAGGTGTGGGGAGGTATTACAGTGTTACATTATTTCATGCATTTGTTCCAATTGAACCATATGGAGCACATGCATGCAATACACTTGAATTATTATTTAGTTTTCTCCTTACTCCTGATGTGTTCTCTAGATTAGACTCACAACTCACCCCAGGCGTCAACATTGATACCCAGAGTGAACACCATGGGTTCAAGAGAGTATTTTACTATTTTGTATTACAAAGGGGAGTGGCAGAGATTGTTAGAGTTCAGGAATGACTTTATTGTAACTCATGACCTGTTATCTCCCTTCTAAAGAAGTGACAGGGAGGAGCCAGCTTCACTCCATGTAGCCTCGCCCCTTTTGATCTAATATGCAGACCTTTTTCATAACTCTTGTTTTGTCTTGCTGGCTCTGCTATGACTACCAAAACCACAGAAGCAGGTCAACCGGTCGGACTGCATACTAAAGCTCATGTCCACAGTTTATAATAGCTCTCACTGCCAGAAGGGTAGAAACTTGTCCACAGGGATATAATGTAAAATAAAACAACCTTAGTTTAGTTAACCTAGAGGCTGCATTTAAGTAACCTGTCAGTGTGCTACTAAGCTATTAAAACTAAAAAGGGCCCTATTGTGCTTTTTGGGGTTTTCCCTTTCCTGTAGTAGCGTGTTATCTCAAAGTTCCTCTCCCACACTCCCCATTAAACATTAAAGCGTGGAGACATGTCACAGTAGGCCTAGACGGATCAAAACTCTACAAACACTTAAAGCTTCTTTGACATAGCTCATACTGTATCACAAACTGGAAGAACAACTGTTGCTCCAAGCAAAGACTGTAAACAAACATTAAGGCTGTAACTTTACAAATCTTTGACAGCTTTGTGTATTTTGGTGATGCTAGTTTAGTCAATGATCAATGATCAGATAGGCTTTCTCAGTAAAACCAACAAGCTTTTTCAACTCAGTACTATATGGTATTACTTTATTGTCAGATCAAGTCTAAAATATAGTGAAAGTGAAATGTTACTGTTAACGAGTGCAAGATAAAAAGTATAAAATAGAACATTGGGAAATACGTAAAATGGATAATCGTATGGACGACCTTGTGATTGACATTGTTTTAAGTTCATCAAAATTGTAACATTTCAGTTGCCTAAAAATATCTTGTTTAGCAATATCTTGTGCTAATTTCCATCAAAAACCAAGATGGTGACGACCAAAATAAAAGATGGCAACGGCAAAAATGTTAAAGGTGACATGTCATGCTTTTCCGGTTATTGCCCGTCCCCTTGTGTGTTATGAAGGTTTTTATGCATGTAAACGGTGTGCAGAGTCAAAACCCTCAAAGTACACCCTGTAGCGAGAAAAACTCTAACACAGAAAATACCTCCCCAAAACGCCTCGTTGGAGATACATCACTGTTCATTTGATTCTTCCGGGGACATCATGATGTCATGTCGTCCCCGGAACGAAATGGACCAATCCGTGGAGCCGCTACGTTACGTCCGCGGAGCCGTTACGTTAAGCCCCCGCTGATTGGTCCAAATTGACCAATCCACGGACTTCCTCACACACTGCATGCAGCTCAGCTGATTTCTCCTCCCTGGCTGCAGGCTGATAACAGACAGTTGGGATCGCGGCGAAATTCTCTCTGCAGTGCATGCAGACCCATTGTCACAGCGTTTATCAACCTTTTTCTTACTCAATATCAAGCCACACTTATTGTTTTTACTTCGGCTGTGACTTTGTGTGTGCTCAGGGTGAGTTTGGCTGTGTTTCGCTGTGTATCGCTAAACAAGGAAATCACACCTCCACGGAGTTTAGCGCGATTCACAACGTCCCGACTGGTCCCGACCAATCGGAGCACACTGGGCTCACAGGGAGGGGGCAAGAGCTGCAACGAGCCGTTTAGTGGAGAGAGTGAATACACATATTTTACAGAGATGCATATGCGAAACCAATGTGAGTTTGGAAAATTGCACAGTATAAATCTTTTCTAGTTGACCTCAACAATGGAATTATGATCAGTGGAAATGGCCATGACATGTGACCTTTAAGTTCAAGGTTTCAAAGTCGTAGTCCATAAAGCAGTTGATGCATCAAGCTGACCAAATTAACTTCTTTTATAAGGTCTATGGCATGAGTATTCAGGGGGTCAGTGACCCCTAGTGAATCTACTTCAGGGGGGGCAAACAAATATCAGTGGTTTCTATTACTAATCTTTTCTTACACATTTTTCTAACGGATCCTTGTGCAATCAAGTGAGCTGTGTTCACTAATAAATCTGTGTGCTACACGGATCTATAACAGAGAACTAGTGAGCTGCTATTATTATTACAATAACTCTGTGCCATGGATTGTTTGGCACTTAAGGACACCTCAAAACATATGGTAGACCTAGTATATTTCACAACTAAATTATGTATGTATTCATTGGTGATCAAATAATATTGAAAGATATTGTGTGCAAAGAAAATAGATAAAAAATATTCCAAATGTTTCGAGATGACTCTTTAATGATGTCACAGCAGCAGCTGATCATCAGTGTGAAAGTAAAACAAATGAAGCTCAGGAACAATGTTACCATTTATTTGTATTGGAGAAGCTCAGACAGACTCTGTTTAGAGTTTGAAGCTAATTACTGTTGATCATATTTCCGTGTTCGTCCACTTCCTGCGTGTTGGTCACCACCCTGGTGCTCGTGATGGTCTTGGTAGTGGTGACGGGGCTGGGAAAGAACATAATTCAGTTATTACAGCTTTATTTGTTACTTATTTATTTTTCTTTAGCTCATGTTAGCCTGCAAACACGCTCAACTCAGCTGCACTTAGTGTGGACTGATAATAAGCTACTTTTAGCATGCTAACACCGAACTCAGCTACACTTTGTGTTTACTGATACTAAGCTCATGTTAGCATGCTAACACTTATTTCAGTTGACTAACAGTATGTTTCCTAATGATTAACTCACGTAAGCAATGCATGCCCACAGTAACCTCAGATGCACCCTGGTTGCGGTCGGATAATGAAAAAATCAGCTCCTAACGTCTAACCCTATCGTCTATTCCTTGACCTCTGAGTGAAACGTCACAGGGTTAAGGGATAGTGGATAGGAGAATTCAAAAGGACTTAGGAGAAGAGACTGCGGTAGTACTTTAGAGAATCCGACTGCACTTTCGCTATCCGACGAGTTTATGATGCGCCAGCGGACGTCATAAATGTGTGTCTGCTGCTGAGGGGGAACTATGGAAACTACAGTTTTCTATACAGCGGACTACAACATGGATGTACACTGAACAAAAATATAAATGCAACACTTTTGTTTTTGCTCCCATTTTTCATGAGATGAACTCAAAGATCTAAAACATTTTCTATATACACAAAATAACCATTTCTCTCAAATATTGTTCACAAATCTGAAAAGCTCTGTGATAGTGAGCACTTCTCCTTTGCCGAGATAATCCATCCCACCTCACAGGTGTGGCATATCAAGATGCTGATTAGACAGCATGATTATTACACATGCAGGTGTGCCTTAGGCTGGCCACAATAAAAGGCCACTCTGAAACGTAGAGTTTTGCTTTATTGGGGGGGTCTGGGGGGTCCGAAAACCAGTCAGTATCTGGTGTGACCACCATTTGCCTCACGCAGTGCAACACATCTCCTTCGCAGAGTTGATCAGGTTGTTGATTCTGGCCTGTGGAATGTTGGTCCACTCCTCTTCAATGGCTGAGCGAAGTTGCTGGATATTGGCAGGAACTGGAACACGCTGTCGTATACGCCGATCCAGAGCATCCCAAACATGCTCAATGGGTGACATGTCCGGTGAGTATGCTGGCCATGCAAGAACTGGGATGTTTTCAGCCTCCAGGAATTGTGTACAGATCCTTGCAACATGGGGCCGTGCATTATCATGCTGCAACATGAGGTGATGGTCGTGGATGAATGGCACAACAATGGGCCTTTGGATCTCGTCACGGTATCTCTGTGCAAATAAAACAAATTTGAAACATAAGTGACTTTGATATTATGTTTAAAAAATGTAAACGTGAAAGAAAAATCTTAAAAATGAAAAACCTGAACTACTATGAAAGAACGAAACAAAATAATAAAATATAAAAGTGAAAAAACTAAACAAATAGTTTATAAACTTTAAACAGGAAGTCCTGGTGGTGTAAAATGAGCTCTCACCTTGGTTTGGAACCAGGACTCCAGGTCTTTGCGGTTCTTTGAGGCCCCGGTTTCGTAGTGTTCTCTGATTTGGGCAATGACGGCGGATATGTCCTCCTGAGGAGCGGCATCCACCTCCACGTTCACCTGACCTCTAATCTGCTGCCACTGAACCAGCAGGTCCTGCAGGAAAACGGCACTTTAGACTTGTGTCTTTTAACATTTTAAATGCTATTCTGTGTCGCTTCAGGGTCTCACCTCCTCGGCTTTCAGAGCATCGATCTGCATCTCAATGTCGGCGCGGCTCAGGGTCAGCCCATCCAGGACCTTCCTCAGCCCGGTGATGTCGGCCTCCACCGATTGCCACATGGCCAGCTTGTTCTCATACCTGCAGCACAGCAGAGTTTAACATTCAAACAGATTAAATCAGGTTGTATTATGCTTAGTGTTGAAGGAAAAATAGTCTCTCACTCACTTCATCTTGAAGTCCTCGGCGGCCAGCAGGGCGTTATCGATGGCGAGGACAAGGGCAGTGTTTCCACGAGCAGCGAAGTTTATCTGAAAGATCCAAAAGAAAGACGGACATCCCGGGGGAAAGCAGAAGCCGAGAAGGGGGACTCGGGCGGGCGGCCTGGGGGCAAGGCAGAGTTCATGGTGGGGCGAAGGCCACAGCTGGCGAACTCAGAGGGCCGGGCATGAGGGCGAAGGCAGCGGCTGGAAGAGTCAGTGGGCCGGGCTCGAGGGCGAAGGCCGCGGCTGGGGAACACAGGGGGCAGGGCCCGAGGGCGAGGGCCGCGGCAATCAGGGGGCCGGGCTCGAGGGCGAAGGCCGCGGCTGGGGAACTCAGGGGGCTGGGCACAAGGACGGACAAGAAGGCAACGACGGGACTGCTCCGGAGGACGGGCAGCGCCGGGACAGCTCCGGATGACGGGCAGGGAAGACGGCATAGGCCGCGATGGGACCCCTCCATTGTCAGCTGGATCGCCAGAGCACTGGGATCGGGAGCAGGAGCTGGTGGAACCCCTGGCGGGTCAGGCGTAGACGGGACCCTGAACGGAACATGGGCTGGTGTCAGTGGGACCCTCGACGGAGCAAGGGCTGGTGTTGGCAGGAAACCCGGCGGAGCAGGTGTCGGTGGGACCCCCAACAGGACAGGATATGGTGTTGGCAGGAAACCCGGCAGAGCAGGTGTCGGCTAGACCCCCAATGCAACAGGTGTTGGCGGGACCCCCGGCCGGACAGGTGTTGGCGGAATCCCCAACAGGTCTGGGCAGAGAGTTGGCAGGACTCCCAATGGAACCCCCAACAGAACAGGACATGGGGTTGGCAGGACCCCCAGCAGAACAGTAGTCGGCGGGACCCCCAACGGCACAGGGCATTGAATAGGGACTTGAGTAGGGAATTGAGTAGGGAGTAGAGAAGGGACTTGAGTAGGGACTGGGGAGCGGACTTGGGATGGGACTTGAGAGGGAACTCAAGAGGGAACTTGAGAGGGAACTTGAGAGGAGACTCAAGAGGGGACTCGAGAAGGGACTTGAAAGAGGGCTTGAGAGGGGACTTGAGAGGGAACTCGAGAGGTGACTTGAGAGGGGACTCGAGAAGAGACTCGAGAGGAGACTTGAGAGGTGACTTGAGAGGGGACTTGAGAGAGAACTCGAGAGGTGACTTGAAAGGGAACTCGAGAGTAGACTCGAGAGTAGACTCGAGAGGGAACTTGAGAGGTGACTTGAGAGGGGACTCGTGAGGGAACCCAAATGCAGATTCCACAGAAAATTCCTTTATTCCAAGGTCAAATGGAAACAAAACAGAACTTCTCCCTGTGAACACAGTCAAGACACACAATGAACTAACAATGACAGACAAAAAAAACAGAACTTATATACACACAAGACTAATCAAAGAAACAAAAGACAGGTGAGGAGGGAGGAGAAAACACAGGGGCACAAGGTGAACACAATCGGGTAATCAGACAGGAGGGAACACAGACAGAAAGCAAAAGGCAAGACAGGGGGTGAACACTTTTCAAAATAAAGCAGGAAACCAAAGACAGAAAAAAACAAGACAAAACAAAGCACAGACAGATCGTGACAGACCACGATCTGGGGCCTGCAAAAAGCTTAAGATAAAATCTGAGGACCCTGGACTGACAAATTACCTTCAAGGTCAAGACAGCACTTGGATGTTCAACCCTCCCCACGCCCTCACACATGGGTGGAGTGTGGAAGCGGTTGATATTGCTCGTAGGATACTGAACTGCTAAAAACAAACACCTTTCATCTGTCCCATGAAGTTCTGAACACTCATGTCCGAAGTCATGGCCATCATGAATGCCAGACCTCTAGTCCCAGTGTCGTCCGATCCAGATATGACTGCTGTCCTCACGCCTGCCATCCTCTTAACGCAGAAAGCCGAGACCATGTCACCACCTACAGGACAGTATGATCTCAAAGACCTCTACAACAAACAGTGGAAGCATCTCCAGTCACTGGCTGATGCATTCTGGAAATGCTGGTGTCAAGAATACGTGGTGACTCTTCAACCAAGACGAAAGTGGCATGTTGACAAACAAAACCTGAAAAAGGGAGATGTGGTGCTTTTGAGAGACCCACAGGTCCATCGGAACCAATGGCCTGTTGGAGTGGTAGTGAACACCATTCCAAGTCAAGACAAGAAAGTTCGTAAAGTGGACATTAAGGTGGTCAGGGAGAGGACTCAGAAAGTGTACTCTAGACCTGTCTCTGAAGTTGTTTTGCTTTTGAAAGGAGAATAGTGTTATAATGCATTATATCAGACGGGGAGTGTGTTGCCCTGTTGTTTAGGTCAAAAGGACACCTAGTGGGTAAAAAGGGTAATTACAGTGCTTTGAGTTTGTACTTTCAGTGTTGCCGTAGTTATGCAGAATTCTTACATGTATTCAGACGCACGTTTCTACACTGCATTGCTGTCAAAGAAATATCAGGAAAGTTTTAAGATGTTGAACTCTTTTGTTAAACGTGCTTCACCCTATCGTCAGTCAGCTGTTTTCAGCCTGTAAGAGAAGCAAACAGAAGTTAAACAGGAGTTAGAGAGATAAAGAGCCTTCATCTAAGGTGCAAAGAAATATTTTAAAACTAAAAGCTGTTGTGAGCAGGTAGAAAGCGAGGATCCGTTTGTAAATGAGGAAACAGTTCAGAGTGTCAGCGCTGCTCCTCCTCCTGGAATGAGTCAGAGTTTGATGAGCCCTCCCTCTTCTTCCTGCTCTCAGACACAGCCAGCTCCACTCTGTGTTTCCTGGTTCCTCCCCTTTAGATCCACACTGAGGAGGATGGGTGTAACCAACATGGGGGTAAAGTACAAGAGCTGATAGGCCACATTCACTGCACACACACACACACTGTTCAGATCACAGCTCACATAGTTTCAGCTCTCAGGAAGTGAAACTCAGACACTCGCTGCCACTGAGAGGAGAAATGGCGCAGAAAGGAGTTCAGCTGGACCGGGAAACCTTCTCTTGTCCGATCTGTCTGGATCTACTGAAGGATCCGGTGGCTATTCCCTGTGGACACAGCTACTGCATGAAGTGTATTAAAGGCTTCTGGGATGGAGAGGATGAGAAGGAGATCCACAGCTGCCCTCAGTGCAGGCAGAGCTTCACACCGAGGCCTGTCCTGCTGAAGAACACCATGCTAGCAGCTTTAGTGGAGGAGCTGAAGAAGACTGGACTCCAAGCTGCTCCTGTTGATCTCTGCTATGCTGGAGCTGAAGATGTGGCCTGTGATGTCTGCACTGGGAGAAAACTGAGAGCCTGTAAGTCCTGCCTCGTGTGTCTGGCCTCTTATTGTGACAAACACCTCCAGCCTCATTATGACGTAGCTCCATTAAAGAAACACAAGCTGGTGGAGCCCTCCAAGAAGCTCCAGGAGAACATCTGCTCTCGTCACGACGAGGTGATGAAGATGTTCTGCCGCACTGATCAGCAGTGTATCTGTTATCTGTGCTCTGTGGACAAACACAAAGGCCACGACACGGTGTCAGCTGCAGCAGAGAGGACTGAGAGGCAGAGAGAGCTGGAGGGGAGTCGAGAAAACATCCAGCAGAGAATCCAGGATAGAGAGAAGGAGGTGAAGCAGCTTCAGCAGGAGGTGCAGGCCGTCAATGGCTCTGCTGACAAAGCAGTGGAGGACAGTGAGAAGACGTTCACTGAGCTGATCCGTCTCATGGAGAAGAGAAGCTCTGACGTGAAGCAGCAGGTCAGATCCCAGCAGAAGAGAGAAGTGAGTCGAGTCAGAGAGCTCCAGGAGAAGCTGGAGCAGGAGATCTCTGAGCTGAAGAGGAGAGACGCTGAGCTGAAGCTGCTGTCTCACACAGAGGACCACAACCAGTTTCTGCTCAGCTACCCCTCCTCACTGCCAGCTCTCAGTGAAGCTACACACTCCTCCAGCACCAACATCCCTCCTCTGAGCTACTTTGAGGACGTGACGGCGGCCCTGTCAGCAGTCAGAGACAAACTACAGGACGTCCTGAGAGAGAAATGGACAAACGCCTCACCGACTGAAGTGGATGTTTTACTGTCAGCAGCAGAGCCCACCACCAGAGCTGGGTTCTTCAGATACTCACAGGAGATCACTCTGGATCCAAACACAGCATACACACAGCTGGTATTATCTGAGGGGAGCATAAGAGCAACATACATGAAAAGACCACAGTCTTATTCGAGTCACCCGAACAGATTCACTGATTGGCCTCAGGTCCTGAGTAGAGAGAGTCTCACTGGACGTTGTTACTGGGAGGTGGAGCGGAGAGCGGCAGTCATTTATGTAGCAGTCGCATACAAGAATATCAGCAGAGCAGGAGGTGGGGATGAATGTGGATTTGGATTCAATGACAAATCTTGGTCCTTATTTTGTTTCCAAAACAGTTATTCATTTCGTCACAACAACATCAAAACTCACATCTCAGGTCCTCGGTCCTCCAGAGTAGGAGTGTACCTGGATCACAGAGCAGGTGTTCTGTCCTTCTACAGCGTCTCTGAAACCATGACTCTCCTCCACAGAGTCCAGACCACATTCACTCGG
>JAULUE010000422.1:0-11301 GCA_036324585.1 Champsocephalus esox
ACCTGTTAATGTACGCATTCAAACACTTGTCCTGTTCCAGCTGTATTCACCTTGCAGGTGCAGCTCTGTGGCTTTGATCCTGGATAAAGTGTTTAAGTCATGGATGTTTAAAGTTTAACTTCTTCATTTTTGACTAGTATTAAAGTTCACTTTTCATTCAGGAAGTATGACGCTGCGCTGTCAGTGCGCTTCTCCATGTTTGTGATTGGTCGAATGCTCCATATACCACCCCTTTCATGTGAACGCGCACCTAACTAGATAGGACACGGCTGGCTTGAGCGATCCACTTGATAACCAGCGTCGTAGTACAGTTTAGCGAGAGCGCGTACTTTTCTAAATGTTATTTCCTTTCCTTTGCAGATCTACGAGGGCACAGCTCAAATCCAGAGGATGATTATTGCCCGAGAACTCCTGGGAAGATACAAGAAGTGAACTCTTCACACCTGACGTCCCTTATTCAGATGTACTAATGTTGTGTTCCTGGGAATAGATCTGCTTATTTGTACTCACAAAATGTTGTTTGCCTTATCAGCACTTAATCCGGGCCGAGCTTTGTTCATATTGATCCAGACTTTGCATCAGCCGTCCACTTTTCTAATCAGAAAACATCAGAACCCTTCAACACCTGTACTAGTTTGCTTTTGAAATGCATTGTAGAACTGTTGCCTTACTTTGAGACGGGGTGGGTTTGGGATCACCACATTCACGCAGTACCTCACACGACTGTCGTGTCAGGCTCCAACCTCTGTAAATAATATGAACCAGGAACAAATGCAACACGAACAGATAAAGCATAATGAACTTTGACAATGCTAGCCTTCGGATCCTTCTTGGAAGAAGCCAAGAATGTAATGCTCAAATTATAATTAATATTGTTTGAAAATAAACATCTAATGTAACAGCGAGTGGCAAACAACACTTGAACAAAATAACAATTCCTTTGACTTTAGAAGTGTTTTAATGCTGCATCTAGATTCATCACCTTGACTTCTAACATTACAACTGTGCACTTTGACGACTGCCGGTAACCTCATTAGCATCATGATTGATGCTAACTGTGATCAAGTGTTTGTTTACTGTTTTCTCTGTGAACGGTCTGAAGCCAAAGATTTCTTCTATTGTCCTTTTTTTTAATAATTGGAAGTTAAGAAACTCGTAATTTTGGAGCTTTTTTTGTTGTTTAAAGTGCAACACAGCAGCTTGACGAAAGTATATTTTTCCGCTCGGCACCGATTTGTTGTTTTCACCTGTAAAAGGGGGCGGGGCCGTCTGTTTGACGTGCAACCAGCAGCGACGCACTAACGTCATAGGACCGCGACGTCAGCTATGCGATGGAAGAACGATGACGTCATAGGGATCTACTTGCTTCTACTATTAGAACATTTGTGTTCAGTGAGACACTTTTTAAGACCGACACTGCAGTCGGTCGGTAAAATCCACCAGAGACAAGAATTAATTAATTGTATTCCATATTCAAAACTTAGACACATAACCCGTGATAGCCATGGGCCCTTTCTCATTTCATCAAATCCCCCTCCTCGACTCCTCGGTCCTCCCATAGTGACCCGGAAATGAATTTTAGCGCGCCATGTTGAAGGACATCTCATTTCTCTAAATGCACTTTGAGGACCGAGGACCGAGCATCGAGGAGGCTCTCTGGAGGAGCTATAACCGAGGATACACTGATGGGTCCTCCACGGCTCCTTCATGGATGCATTTCCGGCAACAGAGATGTTTCAAAGAGTCGTGACGCACGGCCGGACTTATCTCAGCCAATGACAGCTCTGCATGCATCCCCTGGATATTATTTTATTAACTGCTTTCATCGCTTCATCGTTTACAGAGAGAACAGCTGTGAGGTCCGTGCAGAAAGCAGAGCAGTGTGTATACTATATATCACTCAGTATAACAGGCCTACTCTCTTTATTTGCTGTAGTTTAGTAGATATCTACAAACAAAGAGTCGATATTTTTCTAAAACCATTTAGTGCTTCACAATAAAATACACAACGGCTGTAGCCTGATTTAGGAACTGTGTGTGTGGTGTAGGTGTGTGTGGTACAGTGTGTGCATAGATGCGGCGGACAGACAGGTGTCAGTTGGTTTGGTGTCCTCTGCTTACTTTTAATACTTGTAAATACAACTTTTGGCCCGTCATTTATTTTCCTCATTGCAGCGAGAGAGGGGAGAGGGGGGGTATATCCAGTCTCTGATAGTGTTACGTTATTATGAGAGTGCTCTGTTTGATTCTGAAATTGTATATATTTATATAAATATATACATATATATGTGTGTGTGCGTGTCCGCATCTGTAGCCTGTTATTGTCTCATACCGCACTGTGAATGAATCAAAGTAAATATATAAGTGGTCATGAACACATGTGTCCATCAGACAGAGGGCTGCTGAGCCTCCTGTCATCATTAATGGACGTCTCTTTAAGATGACCGCTCAGAGGAGAGGAGTTCTCATTTCTCTAACCGCCTGCTGCTTCCCCTCCTCTCTCCTCGGTTCCCCTCCTCGGCTCCTCCGCTCGCATCTCCTGTGGGCGGGACTAAGTATCGAGGATAGGAGTCGAGGAGGGGAGTCGAGGAGGGGAGTTCGAGAAATGAGAGGGCCATGGTGTTCCTTTGTCTTGGTTATGTTGTGGGCACTTATGTCACAAAGGGAGTGAAGGATGTTCTGGACCCTCGTCCTCAACCAACCAGCAAAGACCTCAGCATCATGAATTAAGAAGAGAAGAAAGCTCAGGAGAGGAGTTGGAGGAGGTTGCTCCAGTTTCCCGGACTTGCTGTTGTCACAGACGCAACGACTGGCCTTTCACGCAAGTCTGGAGAAATGCTCCCATTAGCACTTTCCTGCCTTGTGTCCAGGGTGGTCGTGGTCAAAATCCATCATTCATATTAACAATTATTGAAATTAATGAAACATACTTATCACGGTGTACTGAGATTTAGTGGCTGCGGAGCCCTTAGTGGCTGCGGGGTCCTTAGTGGCTGCGGGGCCCTAAGTGGCTGCGGGGTCCTTAGTGGCTGCGGGGGCCCTAAGTGGCTGCGGGGTCCTAAGTGGCTGCGGAGCCCTTAGTGGCTGCGGGGTCCTTAGTGGCTGCGGGGCCCTAAGTGGCTGCGGGGGTCCTTAGTGGCTGCGGGGCCCTAAGTGGCTGCGGGGCCCTAAGTGGCTGCGGGGGTCCTAAGTGGCCCATTATGTCGGCTCTGCAAACAACATTGAATCTGGACGGATACTTTTTTAAGGAAATCGTTTTTAGTTGTTATTATAATTGCTGTGAAATGTATTATGTTTTCGTCATTATTACAACAAATACAAACTTGCAACTGATAACACTGGCAATGATTTTATATTTATTAGACTATTCAAAAAAAATATGCTTCAAAGAAAGTGGGGGAACGGCGACCCCCGCGTCCAACGACCACTGCTGCCATCCAAAAAGGAGACGGTGATGTTGAGATGGAATCAGAGGACAGTGACACTGCTGTGAGGGAAGAAGAGGCAGAAGAAGATGCCTGTGGACAAGTGGACAAAGAAAACCAACAACAATCCATCCCTCATATACTTATGTTTATATAATAACTTGCTTTATGTTTAGTTTTTGTCATTGTTAATGTGTAAAGTCAACATGTACATTTTCTACTTTCTTGTTTATTTCAAGTCTTTTTTTAATCGTTATTGTACAATGCCATGTCTTTGATGCTGCTGCAACACAACAATGTCCCAAATTGAGATCAATAAAGTACTATCTTATCTTATCTCTTATCTGAACCCAATGGCCGCCCAGTCAGTGATTATGTGGACATCGAGCCCCAACCAAATAAACACACCAAGCCCTGTGACAGGTATCGCTGGCTGAAAAAATATTTGATCAATACTGATTTCTCTGCTCCAGATATCACAGAGGAAGTCATTTCTGCAGAGCTCTAAAGATGCCAAAGCAGGAGATGCTGAACAGGAGACAGTTTCAGGCAGATCTAGCATCCTCTCTCATCCTGGTAACAATGCTTTTCTGAAATACAGAAGAGGATTAGGACCACATGTGGATTTATCTTTTGGACCTGACCAAAACTGATTCTTTCTTTTGAGAAATAAATCAAAATTCTTACTTAAATCTCAGATCTATGAAAACTAATTCTGAAGGTTTTCATGAAAATAAATGAAATATATTTTAAGAAAAAGTCAGATTTCTGAGATTTTCTTTTTAAAGAAATCTGAATTTCTTTTGTAAAATAATATATTTTTAATCAGAATTCTGACTTTCACTCGTAAAGAACATGTTGAGGTCTGACCACAGCGATTCTTTTCTCACTTTAATCTCAGATTTCTGTAATTTCATAAAAAACGGAATAAAATATATTTATTCTGAATTCTGAGATTTTCAGAAAATAAATGTTCTTAAGAAAAAGATGTATTAAAATATTCTGAATTCTGACTTGCTTCTCAATATTCTGACTAAAATCTTGAAACATAAAAAAAAATATCACTTGTTCAGATCTCACATTTCTCCACATGTTCCTGATCCTCTTCCAGAGACGGTTCTTCCTCTCCATTCTTTGGTGTAAATAAATGGCTTGTGTTCACTTCCCCCCCGACTCTCTCAATGTTATTTGTTGCCGTGTCTCCATTTCTGTCCTCGAGCTTATCGGGGACGTAGCAGTAAAAAAAGAACTATGTATTAAAAATGTAACTCAACTTAGTGCAGCTTCACTGGAGAGGAGAGATCCTTCATTTTAAGATTACAAACAAAGACTGAGATTTCCACTTGTGTCCTCTTAGCTCTTTTATTAACAAGAAAAACCCACATTTTATTTTGTACAGACGTGTAAATGTGGCACTCATCTCACGCCTTGAACATAGAAACACAATTTATTACAAACTCAACCCGTTAGCTTTTCTTTTAATGTGTTTTATTTCCTTCTTCAAACTTTCCTTTATGCATTCAACACGTTGAGACTTAGTCAACAATAAAAGACTTTTAGAATATAAATATCTACAATGAAAGAAGCTCTGGTGCTTTCTCTCTCTCGTGCTTTACAAGAGAAACAACAACATACAAATACATCAATATCGATGTTCAACAAATATCTAGAGCAAAGTCTACATTTCCATGCAGAGAAATATGAGTTGAGGTGAACAGCAGCCCTCCTGAGCAGTGGCAGTCTCCATGGCTACACAGACACAGGAAGGAGCGCCGCCTGAAGAAACTCCAGCATCGACAGAACAACTCGTGAGAAGACGTTAAAGCACATCCCATCATGTTTGATTGACAGCTGATCTCAGTGCAGTGAAGACATGAACACTCAGCTCTCAGCAACAATGATGGACGCAATGAGTTTAATAAGTAGAAGAGTTCCTCAAATGACTTCAGGCTATTTCAGTTTACAAAACTCAGCTGTGGTTCCATTAGGATAAACCCAAACTCCAGCATGTAGCGGCTGAGTGAATGTGGTCTGGACTCTGTGGAGGAGAGTCATGGTTTCAGAGACGCTGTAGAAGGACAGAACACCTGCTCTGTGATCCAGGTACACTCCTACTCTGGAGGACAGAGGACCTGAGACGGGAGTGTTGATTCTGTTGTGACGAAATGTATAACTGTTTTGGTTACACTCTAAGGACCAAGATTTGTCATTGTATCCAAATCCACATTCATTCCCACTCCCTGCTCTGATGATATTCTTGTATGCGACTGCTACAAAAACTTCTCTCCCTCTCCACTCCACCTCCCAGTAACAACGTCCAGTCAGACTCTCTCTACTCAGGACCTGACGCCATTTAGTGAATCTGTCTGGGTGACTAGAATAAGACTGATCTTGTTCCATGTATGTTGCTTTTCTGCTCCCCTCAGATAATACCAGCTGTGTGTGTGCTGTGTTTGGATCCAGAGTGATCTCCTGTGAGTATCTGAAGAACCCAGCTCTGGTGGCGGGCTCTGCTGCTGACAGTAAAACATCCACTTCAGTCGATGAGACGTTTGTCCACTCCTCTCTCAGGACGTCCTGTAGTTTGTCTCTGACTGCTGACAGGGCCGCCGTCACGTCCTCAAAGTAGCTCAGAGGACGGATGTTGGTGCTGGAGGAGTGTGTAGCTCCACTGAGGGCTGGCAGTGAGGAGGGGTAGCTGAGCAGAAACTGGTTGTGGTCCTCTGTGAGAGACAGCAGCTTCAGCTCAGCGTCTCTCCTCTTCAGCTCAGCCATCTCCTGCTCCAGCTTCTCCTGAAGCTCTCTGACTCGACTCACTTCTCTCTTCTGCTGGGATCTGAGCTGCTGCTTCACATCAGAGCTTCTCTCCTCCACGAGACGGATCAGCTCAGTGAACGTCTTCTCACTGTCCTCCACTGCTTTGTCAGCAGAGCCATTGACGGCCTGCACCTCCTGCTGAAGCCGCTTCACCTCCTTCTCTCCGTCCTGGATTCTCTGCTGGATGTTTAGTCGACTCCCCTCCAGCTCTCTCTGCCTCTCAGTCCTCTCTGCTGCAGCTGACACCGTGTCGTGGCCTTTGTGTTCGTCCACAGAGCAGAGAGAACAGATACACTGCTGATCAGTGCGGCAGAACAGCTTCATCACCTCGTCGTGACGAGAGCAGATGTTCTCCTGGAGCTTCTTGGAGGGCTCCACCAGCTTGTGTTTCTCAAAGGCAGGTGATTCATAATGCAGCTGGAGGTGTTTCTCACAGTAAGATATAGAACACATAAGACAGGACTTACGGGCTCTCAGTTTCCTCCCAGTGCAGACATCACAGGCCACGTCTTCAGCTCCAGCATAGCAGAGATCAGCAGGAGCAGCTTGGAGTCCAGTCTTCTTCAGCTCCTCCACTAAAGCTGCTAGCATGGTGTTCTTCAGCAGGACAGGCCTCGGTGTGAAGCTCTGCCTGCACTGAGGGCAGCTGTGGATCTCCTTCTCATCCTCTCCGTCCCAGAAGCCTTTAATACACTTCATGCAGTAGCTGTGTCCACAGGAAGTCGTCACCGGATCCTTCAGTAGATCCAGACAGATCGAACAAGAGAAGGTTTCCCGGTCCAGCTGAACTCCTTTCTGTGCCATTTCTCCTCTCAGTGGCAGCGAGTGTCTGAGTTTCACTTCCTGAAACCTGAAACTATGAGCTGTGATCTGAACAGCATGTGTGTGTTCAGTGAATGAGCCTATCAGCTCTACCCACATGTTGGTTACGCCCCTCCTCCTCAGTGTGGATCTGAAGGGGAGGAACCAGGAAATACAGAGTGGAGCTGGCTGCGTCTGAGAGCAGGAAGAAGAGGGAGGGCTCATCAAACTCTGAGCACTGACACTCTGAACTGCTTCCTCATTTACAAACGGAGCCTCGCTCACAACCTGCTCTACATTTGAAAACATTCTTCAGCTGTAAACTATTTGTTTTAAATTCAGGCTTTCGTAGCACACGGCTCCACACTCAAGGTAGCAGTGGTGTAAGAAGTACTCAGATATTCCACTAAAGCAAAAGTAGAAATACTACAGGGTAAAAATACTCTGTTACAAATAAAAGTTCAAAAGCATTGGTATCAAAATATACTTAAAGTACCAAAAGTAAAAGTACTCCTTATGCATAATGGCCTTTTCAGAATCGCATTGTGTTGCTATAATGATTATTGATGTGTTTTATCACAGTTAGTACATGTGGAGCTAATTTGAGCAACTTGATGTCCTGCTGCTGGATATCATAAATATCTGTCAAAGTGTATTTAATAATTGATTTATGTTTTGAATTATCCAATAAACTATATCTAACTAGTAACTCAAAGTGCAGTAGAAGTATAAAGCAGCAGAAACTGAGACGTTTTGGCATCAAAAAATAGTTAAAGTACCAAAAGTAAAAGTACTTACTGTGCCCAATGTCCCATTTTAGATTCTTATATTGAATTACTGGATTCTTTCATTTAGTTTACGTTAATGTGTTCATCACAGCTGTTAAAAGTGGAGCAACGTTTACTTTATATACTGCTGCTGGATATCTTAACCTTTAATTATATATCACTGTTTATTCATATTTTGTTTAATCTAATCATTGTATTTGTAAAGTAAATAGTAACTCATTTTGTCAAATACATGCAATGCTTTCTGCGGTCATGACTACTTCACTTTGACTGTGGTCTTTGTTCAGCTCTTCAATGAGTAAGAAAACCCCCTGCAATCGTATATTTTCCAGACCTGAGGTGGTAAATAAATATCTCCTGAAAATGAATTCACAAGGCAGTAAAAACTGAAAATCCATGCTTTTCCTCATGACTTCTTTCAGTCAGGTAACACAGTATCTGGGATGCGTTGTCTTCAAGCTGTTAACTCTGTATGTAAGGACTCCACGGTGCAGACACATGGAGAGAAATCAAGTGTAGTGATTGTCTCTGGTGCTCCAATGTATAGGAAATGCTCTTCAGCCCCACCTTGGAACAAACTCCCAGCAGCTTCACATCTGATAATCACCACCGGACAGGTCAGGAATTATATTCTATTCTATTTGTATTGTGTGAGTTTGAGGTTGTGCACTATATACTCAACATGTTAGGTACAAACCATTTACGGTTAAACAGAAAAGGTTCAAATCCCCTGTTACCTGTAAGAAAACTAAAGCACAGAATTGTTAAACAGAGGATTGGCATTCATATCATCTGACACCATATCTGTCTGCATGCCATATCCCGCATCAACCACAGAGTGGCAGCGCTGCCTCTTAACCCATTCATATTCCACCCTTTATGTATACAGTCTATGATTCCAGCAAATTAAACTAAAAGCATTAGATTCCTCCCTAAGCTGTGTTCCTCAGATCAGGGGAATGTTTTATGAGTGGCATTAAACTGCAGTCTGACCTCATGTGAACTTCAGGCATGTGCTTTGGGTTGAGGTGAGGTTAAGTGTAAGTAGCATAAAATGAAAGCACTGAAGTAAAGTACACACGTCACAAAAATACTCAAGTAAAATACTTGAGTAAATGTACTTAGTTACTTTCCACCACTGACCACCACACAATGAAGACTGTAAGTTAACACCACCATGTGCAATGTATAATATCCACTCAAGTAACACCATTGTACATGTGTGAAACGAAAAGGGATTTTGTATTGTTATATCTGATTCTAAAAGCATCGAAGTGATTTTCTCCTGCATAATCCCGTGTCCCCACCAGACACAACGACTGGCCTTTCACGCAGGTCTGGAGAAATGCTCCCATTAGCACTTTCCTGCCTTGTGTCCAGGGTGGTCAGGGAACACAACAGGTTCATCACAGTGAGGCTGTCAGGTTGCTCAGGCTTCATTGGATGCCTCAGCCCCCTCAGACCCCAAATGGAGGTGGACTTCCTCTACTTGAACAGCTGAGAGCTCACATCACATACATGATTGGAAATAGATATGTGATAGGAGGAGTTACTCTTTTAGGGATTGCAGTCATTATTCCTTTTGCTCGAAGAAGAATTTCTGGTAGTTTTGCGCCATTGGTAGGATCTACAGCTGTATACAGAATAGTAGGTGTTAGTCCTGATGTTTTTTCATCTATTTATTCCGTGGCATATAGATGGATAGCATCTGCTGCGCCCAAGGTACTGAAAGGATTTTCATCTACATGTTCAGGCGCAAGGCGAAGGATAGTTGCCGTTGGTCCCGAGCTGATGGGAGCTGCTTCAGTAACATTTCCAGTGGCCAAGTCAGGGATTGCAGTCGCTCTTTCCTTGATGCAATGTGTTGGCCTGTGCATTAACCACACATTAGTCTTAGTTGTTGGGGCAGCCCTGCTGATGGTTCCCTTCATCATGTACTCATAACTACATCCCTGCACCCCTCATCCCTCCATCCCTCATCCCTTATCCCTGCACTCCTCATCCCTTCATCCCTCATCCCTGCAAACCTCATCCCTCCATCCCTCATCCATACATCCATCATCCCTGCACCCCTCATCCCTCCATCCCTCATCCCTGCACCCCTCATCCCTCCATCCCTCATCCATACATCCCTCATCCCTCCATCCATCATCCCTGCACCCCTCATCCCTCCATCCCTCATCCCTGCACCCCTCATCCCTCCATCCCTCATCCCTGCAAACCTCATCCCTACATCCCTCATCCCTCCATCCCTCATCCATACATCCATCATCCCTGCACCCCTCATCCCTCCATCCCTCATCCCTGCACCCCTCATCCCTCCATCCCTCATCCATACATCCCTCATCCCTCCATCCATCATCCCTGCACCCCTCATCCCTCCATCCCTCATCCCTGCACCCCTCATCCCTCCATCCCTCATCCCTCCATCCCTCATCCCTCCATCCCTCATCCCTGCACCCCTCATCCCTACACCCTCATCCCTCCATCCCTCATCCCTACATCCCTCCATCCCTGCACCCTTCATCCCTACATCCCTCATCCCTCCATCCCTCATCCCTACATCCCTCATCCCTCCTTCTTTCACCCCTCATCCCTCATCCCTGCACCTCTCATCCCTCATCTCTCCACCCCTCATCCCTTCACCCTCATCCCTCCATCCCTCATCCCTCCATCCCTCATCCTTGCACCCCTCATCCCTCCATCCCTCATCCTTGCACCCCTCATCCCTCCATCCCTCATCCCTACATCCCTCATCCCTGCACCCTCATCCCTACATCCCTCATCCCTGCACCCCTCCATCCCTCATCCCTCATCCCTCATCCCTCATCCCTGCACCCCTCATCACTCATCCCTCATCCCTACATCCCTCATCCCTACATCCCTCATCCCTGCACCCCTACATCCCTCATCCCTGCACCCCTCCATCCCTCATCCCTCATCCCTCCATCCCTCATCCCTGCACCCCTCATCCCTCATCTCTCCACTCCTCATCCCTACATCCCTCATCCCTACATCCCTCATCCCTGCACCCTCATCCCTACATCCCTCATCCCTACATCCCTCATCCCTCATCCCTACATCCCCCATCCCTACATCCCTTCATCCCAACATCCTCTGCCCGTCAACATCTATATCCATATACTGTGTATACTAACATCTAATTCCAGGTACCGTCTGGGGGCCCGTAATCAGCCCACGCAGATTATGCCAGAGATGGAACCCCCACTCTGAGTCTCCCACTGCACGGACCACAGCTCGTCCTCCCAGACCATCCCTTCACCCCCTCACACATTTACATGTTACCTCAATAAACTTACAAACATCACATTGTTGTGGCGTGGTTCCTGCTAGTGAAATGCCTTTTGGGTGTAGATCCTGCTGCAGTGTGGCCCTATGATACGGGGGGGGGGAGGTTCAGGTAAAGCACGGTTAATGTATTATATTATTGACTCAATAATATATATATA